>JBBPSD010000078.1:0-64947 GCA_038093415.1 Xerocomellus chrysenteron
GTTTGCGTCATTTAATGCATCCTCCCACATGGCCCCCGCTGCATATGCTGTGCTTCGCTTAATCAACAGGGCTTGCGCCAGTGGGGTAGTAGTACTGAGGGACAGTGCAGCCGAATAACGGGTGATCGCTTCGTTGTATTGCCGAGCGTTCATTGCGGTATTCCCAAGAACCTGTAGCTTGCCGCAACACCGAGATTTGAAGTCTGACAGTGATCGTATCGCATGAGCATCACCTGTGCTGTATACACGTTCACTTACCGAGAATCCATTTCGCCTCCTTGCCAAGAATCACCTGTGCCAATTCATTCGTCATATCGTGGAAACACTCCGTCGCATCAACAATGAGGTTGACTGTTTCGAGACGTTCACACAGGGCCCGATAAATAGAGAATCTCGGAACCTTGAACTTCAAATTAAAATGTTAATTCCACGATACGTGTCAATAGAGGGATACGCTCACCCCACTAGCAGTAGTCAAGACGTTTTTCCACAACGCGTCTGTCAATTTTACTTGGGCCCACTCCATCAATACCCTATCGTAGTCCCATGGTGATGATGGATCGAGCGTCATTACCTGATGGTTTTGCGTCGACGAGATCAGACCTACACGAGACAGAAATGACTTACCTGATTCGTATCATCCATGGCGTTCTCCCATAACCCCTTGGCCATATATAGCTTGCTTCGCCTGATCAAAATGTCTTTTCGGACAGCGGGATTAAGGGACAAGGCAACTGAATAGTGAGTAATGGCATCATCGTGTCGTTGGGTTTCCACAGCTACATCTCCGAGGCGTCTTAGCCTTTCGGCACACCGCTTCTTGAAATCTAAAGGAGATCGATCACATAGGTGCCACCTAGAATGGCGAGCGCGACCGCTCACCATGAATCCATTTCGCCTGTTCGTCATCCATGGCAGTTTCCCCTGCCAGCTCGTCCATTATTTCTTGCAAACATTGAATCGAGTTCATTATGTGATCGAGCGTTGCGAGTCGTTCACATAATGCCCGATAAATAGAGAATCTCGGGACCTTGAACTTCAAGTTAAGATGTTAATTCCACCACATGTATCGATAGCTGGATAAACTCACCCTAGTGGTACTAGTCAAAACGTTTTTCCACAACCCATTTGTTAATTTTACTTTGACCCACTCCGTCAATACGCTCGCGTGGTTCCATGGAGACAACGGATCGAGCGTCATTACCTAACGATTTTTCGTCGGTGAGATCAGACTTCCAGAAGACAGAATCACGTACCTCATTTGTATCATCTAAGGCTTCCTCCCACAGCCCCTTTGTCACATATACCTTGCTTCGCTTGATCAAGATGTCTTGTCGGACAGCGGGGTTAAGGGATAATGCAACCGAATAGTGTGTAATGGCATCGTCGTGTCGTTGCGCCTCCACTGCTGCATCTCCAAGGCCCCCTAGCTTGTCACCGCAGCGCCGAATGAAGTCTAAAAATAAATAAATCGCATGAGGGCCACCTGAAACAGCATGCCCGACCGCTTACCCAGAATCCATTTCGCCTGTTGGTCATGTATGTCCGTTTCATCTGCCAATTCGCTCACCATTTGTTGCAAACACTCAACCGCGTCCGTTACGTGGTCGATCGTTTCGAGATGCTCGCATATGACCCGATAAATGGTAAATCTAGGAGTCTCAAACTTCACAGTGTCATGCTCACAAAGTACACCAGAGTAAGGATACTCACACTGACAGCAGCAACTATTGCATCTTTCCACAAACCACTCGCCAATGTTGCTTTTGCCCACTCTTTCACTAGCGGCGTGGGGATCGGTAAATCGAGGGTTACTTGAGGTGTCGGCACTTCATCCTCTCGGGTAGCGGTCGAGGTTGCGTCACCCCCGACTTCGGGAGCGGAGAGACATCGGTGGGTTAAATCTGCAGGATTTCAAATGCACGGCAACTAAACTAGTAGTACATAAACTCACCGGAAATCCACTTAGTGATGTGTCGCCTCATGTAAACCTCGCCATCAAAGGTATTTACCAGTTTAAGAAGAGACTCGCCGGCCTCCTTCGTACGGCCTGCTGCATACATGGCTTCACAAAGACGCTGTTGAATGGCGATGCCGAGATCACCAAATTTCCAACCGGATATCTATAGTAAAGAGGGTGACAGCTTTTGATATGTTGCGATATAGCTGTTAGGAAGCTTACCAGTGAGACCACCAGGAGTGATTGACTCGTGTGGCGCCGCGTTTGGGCTTGTGCACGCTCGAACGATTGTATCGCACGCTCGTAGTCGCTGCTCTCCATAAGAAAGTTTCCAAGGAGAAGATACATATATGCCTGCTAGAAATATCAGTGGTCATATTCGCCGTATGGTAGCGCATTATGCACGTGCCTGAACCTCGTAACATATTGAGTTCACGTCCACCGTAGCGATGAGGTCGTCCATGCGAGATAACGCATCGTTGTGCTCTCCGGCCATAAACACGATGACAGCCTAAGCAAAATGAGCACCTGAGGGACAGCCGAGTTCCAATGCATGAAATAAATACCTTGATCAAAAGGAGAAAGCTAACGTGAGTTGTACGGAAATACTCAAATGCGATGTCGCACGCCCGATACCCGGCGTCCTTGTCCCCTTTGCCGACAAGCGCTATACTCTTTGCAATGTAGCCAATGACGGATGGCTGGATTTTGATCGACTTGCGTAAATTAGCGTCAGAGTCATCGTGTAGGAGAATAGAAAAGACGGAACCTCTTTGGCATCGACGATCGCTGCGTCCCACTGTCGCAAGCGTGCTTGGACGAGAGCTCGACTGGCGAGTACATGATGCCTTTCATTCCGAGACTTGGGGATTGCTGCGGTCAATAACACTTCCGCTTTCGCGAGTTGATCGCGCTTCCACGAATCAAGCGCAGCGTCGTCGATCTGAATGTCTGGTTCCTGGAAAGAGGAGTGAACCTGAGTCAAAGGGACTGAATACTGTGTGGAGATGTGGTCGGAGCAAGATTTATTCAGTTACGCCACAGTCCAACGAGACACGATACTTGCAGTGAAGTGGGTTAGATGTTTGATGGTGATTTTCCCATCCTCTCCACTAATTGCGAGAAACCTGTCGTCTGGTGAGAGTGAAATTGAACGTATGTCTTGATGGTGTTGGATGATACCGAGCTGTGTGTGTGCCGACGTGTCCCAAAACGCGACGGTTCGACTTGTAGAGTGTGCGATGAATTCCCCGTGTTGCGGGAGGGCAATGCAAGAGAAGCGGCGGCTATCAGAAACTCGCCATTCCGAGATTGGTGATCCGGTGGATGCTCCGATTTGTTTGACTTCATTGCCGGATAGGACAAAGAGGTGGTTGTTGAACCAAAGGAGACTAGTGCTGAACCATGGGGTTACGTTCACTTTGATGTCCACGAGTAAGCGGCCGTCGTTGCTGTCATAGACTCGAACAGAATCAGGGCAGGCTGCCGCAATTCGACCACCTTGCGGCGAAAATTTCGCTGTTATCACTGCTCTCTCGTGGTGGAGTGTTAGTGCTCGTTTGCGAGCTGCGATGTCCCAGACGGTGGCCCTGCAGTTACGTGATGCAACGAGTAGTTGAGCCGAGTCTGGTGAGAAATCGACTGCGTCGCCCTCGAGCGCGAAGACTGTTTCGTGCGTCTCTATGTCCCAGACGATCACCGCGCCCCGCAATGTCGCCGCTGCAACCCATCTCCCATCCTTCGAGGCTGCGACGCACAGGACATACGACGCTTCCATCCTTGCGACTTCTTCTCCATCTTCCACCTGCCACACCCGAACCCCGTTTTCGCCACCGCTCACGAGATACTCGCCGTTCGCTGCAAATGTCACCGCCGATATCTTGTCACCGCCGTCGATTTCGATGAGCGTGGAACGCTCTTGTCCAACAATGGTGCGGGATAGCCGTTTGATGGTGGGTTTCCTATGGTCTCCACCAATTGCGATAAATTGGGCGTCTGGAGAGAGTGTCATTGAACGTATGTCTTGAGGGTGTCGGATAACACCGAGCTGGGTGTATGTCGACGTGTCCCAAAAGGTGACGGTATTGTTTGTAGAGTAAGCGATAAATTCCTTGTGCTGTGGTAGGGCAATGCACGAGGAGGAATTGGTATCGGGAACTAGCCACTCGGAGACCGCTGACCCAGTGGATGCTTCAATTTGCTTGATTTTACCGTCAGATACGATGAAGAGCTGATCGTTTGACCAGAGGAGACCAGTGTTGTACCACGGGGTGACTTTTATCGGGACGTCCACGAGCAAATTGCCGCCGCTGCCAAAGACTCGAACGCATTTCTGAGTGGCTGTTGCGATTCGATCACCTTGTGGCGAGAATTTTGCTGCTCTCACATCATCATCGTGGGGGAGTGGACCGAGCACGGGTTCGCCAGTTACGATGTCCCAGATGGTGACTGTGCGGTTATCCGATGCAGAGACGAGTCGAGTCGAATCGGGCGAGAAATCGACCCCGTTGACGTTGTCTTCCCCAAGCCTGAGGTCTATTTCGCATGTCTCTGTATCCCACACGACGACGCCACCCAACCATGTCCCCGCCGCGATCCGTGTACCGTCCTTTGAGACAGCGAGACAGTTCACTACCCCCACTGCCATTGTTGCCACTCTCGCGACTCTCACTTGCCACACTCGAACCGTCTCTTTGTCACCGCTCACGAGATACCTCCCGTCCTCTGAGAATGCCACTGCACGTATCGGGCAGCCGGCGTTGATTTCGATTGGTCCATCACGGCGTACTTGTCCAGCTGTCAGCATCGACGCAACTCTATCTTCAAGTTGTTAGTGCGTACCGGGCATTGTCGACAGCATGGTCAAATCCAGAGTCCATCGATTTCCCAAGGCATTTGTGGAGGGACGGGAATCCAGAGGGTAAACGTCTAGAGGACAGCATCGTTTTCCCAAGGCCTTTGCGGACGGACGAGTCAGATAGATATCCAGAGGGTCACTGTCTGAATCATCCAAAGAAGAAAACGACCATCGTTTTCCCAAGGAGGTCATTATGTAGCAGAGCAACGGAGATAGTCGCTGAACGAGCTGCCGCTGGCCCTTCAAGTTTTGCCTTCGATTGTACACAGGTTGCCTACACCAGTACCCTTTGCCCTGAGGTTGCGCACGTGATCGGTCGCTCAACATCTTCGAGCCTTCAGACCCTTTTAAACATTTCCGAGTCTGCGCTTGGTCGCAGAGCGAGGAGGCCCACGAAAATATGGATACGAACAACTATCTGCAAGGCCGACATGTCTGTGAATGCATCACCCGTTTCGCGAAGCCATTGACAGCGTCTCGCGCCGCCACTTAGTCCGCGTCGCGAAATCCGATTCCAAATGTCCTCTACCAAGGTCCCGGAAAAGTGAGAGAGAGCCAAAACGTTCAGAAACTTGAATGTGGGGAGGATATCAAAGTGTACCCTTTTCGACGACTAAGTCAATATCCTCCTCGATCTGTCGTAGTTTCTCGACTGCGAGCTCGGCCAAGGCTAGCTCCATCCTACTCATATGCGTTATCATTCAGTATCCCGTTGCGGCGGTGCGACATTCAGGTCGACAACATACCGATCCCTTTCCGTACTCTGTTTTGACCCCCATCAAATCGGACTCTTCGTCTTCCATGTCAGATTGTCACTGAACGCCCCTCCGGCAATATCGTGCTACCCATGGGTTTGGGGGATACATCGAACAAAAAAATTACCTTAGTGCTGAAGACGTACGTGCATGATACTAAGTCGGTGCGGAAAAACTCATGCCAACCTCATCTCATTTTTGTCGTACCTCGAACAACTCATAAGACTCGCGCCAGCTTGCGGCGAGGAAAACGGTGCGCACCGTATAGGGACGACTGCGCAGAATACGTTGGGCCAACCCCCTCCTCGAGATTGCCCATGAACAACGTCCGAAAGACACGCGAAGAAACCTTTCAAACCAAATGGTTGCCTTTGACGAGGTGCATCGATTCTTGGCCGTTCGATCAGATTGGTCGCAAGTTATGGCCTCTCCCACTCGACCCATGCGTTTGACGCCAACGCATAGGTGGAAATGGCGCTGAGGCTTGGGTTCACAAGCAGAACACCATCTGAAAATGATGCTTCCAGATATGTACCGGTGGGGCAGGTTGTGCCGACGACTTGGGGTGCGTTCAAGTCGTCACCCTCCGCGTTCATACAGGCAATATCGTAATACGGTCTGCGGTGGGCATGGCGCTCATGTGCTTGTACGACGAGCTGCGTACGTTGTCGGTTTTAATTTTATTGCTTGCGCGGTGGGAACTTGATAGATGTTGCTCTGGCAGGGAACGAACCAGGTGGTACATCGACCCTAAATCACAGATCCCATAGACGCGCAGGTGCAAGCAAAGCAGTTCTGCGCATACACGTCATGGTTCAACGCACGGGACATGAGGTAGAAAATCGGTGTATCTCGCCAAACGCCCTTTTTTTCGTTCAGAAAGGGCCATATGGCCGCCAAGCTATTTTGTGAACTCGTTTTTGATGGACTCATCCTAAGATGGATGCGACGTTGGCGGTGTGGATCGACAAATGGGTACAACCATGGCGTTATATCCGCCAGGCATCACCGACGTATGGCTTTGGCTCGCCGTCTTCATGGTCATCGATCTTCCCCTCCTGCTGGAGATATGCGCTCGTGCGTCTTCCATGTATCTAGTTGTATTTCCGGCGAGGATTCGGAGAAGATCGTGCTGCAAGCCGCACCTCGACGACAATTGGACCCGTCTAGGTCAGCAATACAATGTAAGCCCGCTGGCATCCTACCATTGGCATCCTACAGATAAGTATATATACCCGCACTTCGTAGGGCTACAGTTAGTCGCACCCTTTGTGCCCATACGTCGTAGTCGCCCATATAGAGCGTGGTCCAGTTCTGTCGCCGCGTGACTCAGTGTTTCCCGCCGTTGGCCACAGCAGGCTTACATAAAACCAACCCATGAAGGTTGATCCAAAGGATGTCTTGAAAAATAAATCTAGGAATACAGTAACTTATGCCGGAAAATTTACACGCTGTGCACCCCCGATAAGGCAACGGCACGTGCCGCCACGTCACGTGACTCCGGGTTCCCCGTCGCTGCCCGTTTTCGTGCGCGTCCGCGCTTACCTAAGCGTGCCCGCTCGAGCGTGTCGAGTGCCCGAGCACCGTGCAACGACGGCAACGCTCGTCGAAAAAAAATCGCCGAGGGTCGGCAGGGGCAGGGCATCACCAGGGATGTAACATTCACCAGGTAAATAGAGGGTTACAACCACGAAATGACTAGTAAAGTGCTACAAAAAGTCGTAAAGTGAGATAAAGTGCCCGTTTGGCAGAGATAAGTGAGATAAGTGGGGCAGCTCGAAAAATTTACAATTGTTTGGAAAAAATTTACACGCAATACGGACGCTGATTGGCTGCCCCGGTCCCTGTAAATTTTTTCCCAGTCTAGTTCCACTCGGACTCGACAATCCGAGCATGTCGCACCCCCCGGGTTTGACACCGTCTCCAGCAGCGCGCGCTGACGCGCGCACATTGCTCTCGAAGCCGTCGGGTGCAAGTCCGAGATAGATTAGAACACTCAATTTTTCATTTTTCGCTCGTTTTTCATGTACATTACTTCAATTGATAGCTGCATGGTGAAAAAAAAATCAATATACTCTTCCCCCGCATGGGGGCCTTCCACCTCGACACTCCGACGCACTGCTCGTGCTCGATGACGAGCAACGTCGTCGAGCACGAGCGTGCGGGGAGGCTCGCCTCCACCAACGCGGTTGCCATTTCCGGCAAGCGACGCGACCCGGGGTTCCCCGAGCGGGGACCCTTTTACACATTTACATGCTGTGCCCCCGCACAGCGTGTAAATTCTTTCGATTAACCTTACTTACCTGAATAGAACAAGTAGATGAAGCGGCTGGACTCGATCGCTTGATGTTTGAAGACAGCTGACAGGATGGAAACCTTGGTTGATTATATGTCAAGCGACAGCACGAAATATCACCAAGTCGAGTCAAACTTGGTGACACTTGTACACTAATGATAAAATTAAGAAGTTTCCATACCGTCCTGTTCCGGCTCCTGAAGCACAATCCGTTCTGGCACACCTGCTTCTTGCCGTACGCCTCTCTTTCCTCCGTTGGCTCGCCTTTCAACTTTCTTGGCAGGGCGCGGTGCCGGACCACGAACAGGGTTGTCGGCAGGTGTTGATGCTTCACCTTGACCAACGCGGATAATAACGTTCATAGTCGATTTGACTCTCGTCCTGAACTCCTCTTGGGGACCATCTTCTACCTCACTTCCACTTTCGGACAATAACTCGTCGTGTACCTCGACTGAACCCGTAAAAACATCCAGATGCACCTCATCCTCCGCCCACGGCAAGATTGGGGGAAGAGACACGGCCAGAAGCGCGAGATGCGGGATGGCGGCACCCATTGCGCTGAGTCTGAGCTCTTTGAAACCGTCGTCGACAAGAAGGGCTTTGCAGCGGCAGAGGTAAGCGGCTAATTTGGTTTTCCGGGTGATGCAGATGTTGTTCTTGCCCTCATGATGAGCGGAACGTGGACCTGTGGCAGAGGATGCGGAGGCAACGGTAGGGAAGGGGCGTGGAGGGGCAAGCTTTCGGATGTGTGGACGGCGATTTCGATTTGGCTGCACGTCAGGTTTCTGCGATGGTCCTGATTGATCTGCAGACGCGTCGGGAGCGCGCGACGTTGCTTGTGGAGTTTCTTTTTCTTTCGGGTTTCTTGCAGCACCCGTGTTGCTCTTTGGCTTTTTTTCGCGACTGCCCTCTCCAGCGTCGGTCTCGTTCTTCCGCTTGTTGCCCATTGAAAGAGCCCCTTGAGAGAGTATTCGTGATTTATATTTGATCACGTGATCCACATATGACCTACCCTCAAGTGGGGCTAAAAACGCGGAATTCGGATGTGCAGATGCAGGAGTCAGGATAGCATACAAGCCGTCTCTTTCAATTCCCTTTTCCCCTCCCTCTCCCTCTCCCTTCCAGCTTGAAGAGCTTGAAGCAATCACAAAAAAAATCACAAAAAGGGCAACGATCCGAGTAGCGCACGCCCAGCATGAGTCAAGACGTCGCAGAACAGAACATTCAGATGTGGAAAGTCAAAAAGCTCATCAAGAGCTTGGACTCAGCGAGAGGGTGTGTGTCATCGAATCGCCACCTCTATCGTCACACCGCTGATTGTACTCGTGTGTCCCTCTAGAGCTGGGACATCCATGATCAGTTTGATCATCCCCCCAAAGGTACCTCGATCGTCCTCATCGTTTTCGCATATCTCATGTGGCTCGATATCCACTATTTCGAACACAGGATCAGATATCCCGTGCATCCGCTATGCTTACGCAAGAGTATGGTACAGCTTCCAACATAAAGTCTCGTGTGAACAGGCTCTCCGTACTTGCTGCTATAACCAGTACCCAGCAACGTCTCAAGCTTTACAACCGCGTGCCCCCGAATGGTTTAGTTCTCTTTGTCGGCACAGTTCTTACCGACGAGGGCAAGGAGAAGAAGGTTTCTTTCGACTTCGAACCTCATAAACCAATCAATACGTGTGTCCATTCCTATGTCCGTCCATACCTCATGACGCTGCATACTCATCGACTTTTGCACCCTTGTCTTTCTTCCATTCAGGTCTCTCTATCTCTGTGATAATAAATTCCACACTGAAGCTCTGTCGGAACTTCTTGAATCCGATTCCCGTTTCGGCTTCATCGTGATGGACGGAAATGGAACCCTCTTCGGCACTCTGTCCGGTAACACACGCGAGGTCATCCACAAGTTTACCGTCGATCTCCCCAAGAAGCACGGCCGTGGTGGTCAATCTGCCCTTCGTTTCTCGCGTCTTCGAGACGAGAAGCGGCACAACTACGTTCGCAAGGTTGCTGAACTCGCAGTTCAGCACTTCATTACCAACGACAAAGTCAATGTCAGCGGTCTTGTGCTCGCTGGTAGTGCAGACTTCAAAACAGAGCTCAGCCAGAGTGACATGTTCGACCCACGGTTGGTAGCCAAGGTGATCAAGGTCGTTGATGTCAGCTACGGCGGCGAGAATGGTTTCAACCAGGTGGATAATTCAACGTAATTTTATTTATTTGAGACACTGACCACAATATCAAGGCTATTGAGCTTGCCGCCGAGTCGCTCTCGAACGTCAAGTTTGTGCAGGAGAAGAAGCTCATTCAGAAATACTTTGATGAGATCAGCCAGGATACGAACAAGTATTGCTTCGGCATCGATGATACCCTCCGTGCTCTCGAACTCGGTGCCGCTGAAACACTCATTGTCTGGGAGAACCTTGATATCACACGATATGTCCTTAGAAATGCTGCTGGAGGTGAGACGTGTCTTCGTCTAATAGTCATCCATGATTATTTTTAACCCTGCCCTAGAGGAAGTCGTCGTCCATAACAACGGCCAAGAAAAGGATCGCGAGAAATTCATTGACAAGTCTACCGGCTTGGAGATGGAGCAAGCCGCTGAGCCACAATCTCTGCTCGAGTGGTTCGCCGAGAAATATAAAGATTTCGGTACTAACCTCGAATTCGTGACCAACCGTTCCCAGGAGGGCGCCCAGTTCGTCAAGGGCTTCGGTGGTATTGGAGGCTTGTTGAGATATAAAGTCGACATGACCAACCTCGCAAGCCTGGATGATGATGAGGACGAGTTCTATAGCGACAGTGAAGACATCTGACGGTTTGGTTGGCTCTTCGGAGCCCCGTCGACTAAGGGTACGCTCGGCGGGGCGGGGGGGTGCGATGGAGACGGAGCGGGTATGGAGAATGGGTTTTCGTTGTGTTTTGCAACAACTGTCAGTCGCGAGGGTCATGGTGGACGGTATGTGCTCAGCGCCCAGACAAGGTTGGGTGCAAATGCACTTGGTCCACCTTCATTTCTAGATCCGATGGACGTGCGCCCATTATTATTTGAAGGTTAGTTCCATGACTATCGACGTGTTGCATTCATTGACTGAAGATTTTAGATGCATAAAGAATACTGGAGAGAGGACGGCGCGTGCTATGTCGGTTTGTCGCTAAGTAGCCCGCGATCTTGTAGTTTTACCATGTTGTTTTGATCAATCCATGTTATCGTCCTTCAGTTCTTCTCTGCGGTGACAAGGCGGCGTGTTACAGGATGCGTGATGATCGATGATGAGTCACGCTAGCTATCGATTGTTCCATTGGCCACACGGTTGACACACTCGGCTTTGCGGGTATTTGTTGAGCACTGTCGCTTTGACACCTCCACGCTCTCATATCAACCACAAAATTCGTCAGCTTATAGTTGACATCCCCCCCCCGCAGCGCGTTCACGCACTTGACTTCCGCAATCTAACACACGTCCTTCACAAACATGGCTGGTGCGTACAGATACCCCTATTCAAAGACCTTCGCTGACGCGGTGGATTTCAGGTAGGAAGCGAGCTGCAGCCGAAGACATCACCGCCGAAAAGCGCGAAACACGCAGCTCAAAGGTGGCCAAGACAGAAGGCGCTAAAACCGCTGGTAAAGCCACCAAGGGGCGTTTCAAGGCGCGTCTGAACATTTCCTTCACAATTTCTTCGTATCTCACCATTGCATGGTTGGACCATCCGCCACACAGACTTCCATGGCCCAATCTGCGTTCAAGTCTCGTGCCGTGCCTCTTCATGTGAGTATCACCACGACCTCCCCCTCTCTTGAGGGCCAGGAATCTGCTCCAGTAGATCCTGGGTTCTTGGCAAGCACGACCCTTGACCCGAGCACCTTCTCAACTGGAAGCTTTGGGTGGAAAGGGCACAAACGCATGGTGGTGGAGCTGCCCAAGGCCGAGGGGGAAGGAGAGGGGGAGAAGGTCCATGTTACGTTGACGTACGTGTTTCGCTCGATAATTCCACCGTGGTTTGGATATCAGCGAGCCGGTGCAGGATCAACGCTACCGTTATTGGTAGCAAGTACGTGAAAGAGGGAGAAGAACATGAAGGCGAAAAGGAAGGCACAGGAGAGCATGCTGCTGAAGAGCCGTCCGGCGAAGCAGCTGGATCCAAGCATGGGGAATCATCCCCGGGGGCCGAGGCAAAAGAAAGCGAGGATAACCCGCCAGCTAGTGAAGAGCATACTGAAGATTGAAGTGCTTCGTGATTATTTTCGATCTGTATTTTCTTGGTTTGTATATATATGTACTAGCAACATGGTATTGTTTTGTCCAACCGAATTCTGGAGCTTGGCCTCTTGCATATGCTAAAACCTCTACACCGGGTGCCGTGACCGGGTCTGGACCGTCTTGCACGGCCGATGTTAGCCTCGGGGGCACCGGCGGATGCGTATCGCACTGAATGTCTTCCAATAATGATCTCGTGAATCGCCAATTCTGGGAAGATACTCAGGGTCATTTTTACGTTACGACAACTTGAACTTGAAGGCGACCTTTCAAGTTGATATCCGCCACTTCAAGGAGGAGCAGGCTACCCGTGACCGCGGTTTCCAGCCTTTTCCGCGGAAGAACGGGAGACTTACAGTGAGTGAAAAGCTTTTTGCTATTCACGGTCACGAACTAACCTGTAAGTTTCCACTGCAAGTATGTCTCTTAATATCAAACAGCTTTCTCCCTTGAAAAAGGGCGAGCTACCTTTAACTGCAGCTCCGAGTGTTAAGCGTCATCATGGTTCAGCCCCACGCAGTCGACTTGGTTCATCTTTGATTACAGTGATAAAATACACTATCCCAACCATCTACCTCATATACTTGCTGTCTCGCAACTCCGTGTTCACCTTTCCGCGTGCACCGGTTTATCGTTTGACTTCACCCGCTGGTGCATATCACGATGATCCCGCTTCCGAATTCAAGGACGAGGTCTTCCCCCTGCGGCCACAGGACACTTGGGATATCTCCACCGACTTCCCTTACTCGCGCACCCTCGCGTATGACGTCGAGGACGGTACCTGGCTTCGCCTCGACGTCCACCCAATCTCTGGTGACATTGTATTTGATATGGTTGGCGACATTTACTGTCTTCCGGCGCATTCTTATTCCGAGGCAAACTTGACGAGCGGGATAAAAACAAAGGCTGTTCCGGTGCTTACGGGGGTCCCGCATGACGCCGACCCTATTTTCTCTCCAGAAGGCGATCGTTTAGCCTTCAGAAGTGATGCGGGGCTCGGAGTTGAGAATATCTGGGTTATGCCTTGGGCTGCTGGTGGTTGCTCCGAAATGGACGTTCGGTTACCCTCCGCGATGACCGCGGAGGCAATCGCCCAAAGGGTCTATGATGCAAGTTTGCTTGCACAAGGTGTTAGGGAGACGGAAGAACGGAGATTAAGGCGACTCTCGCAAGAGGGCAGACTGGAAGGTTTGTGCTTGGATAATTATAGCATGAATGGTGCTGACTCGCCTCGCCATGTACAGCCGTGCGCGTCACTAACGAGACCTATAATTGGGTCTCCGACGCACGTTGGCACCCTTCGGGTACCAAAATCATTGCTACGAAATGGTATTTCTCCCAACGCTCCTTGGGTGCGGGTGAAGGATGGGAATATGAAGTTCCGACCCTCAGTGATCCTAAGCAGCACCAAGTGGAAGTAAACTCGGGCAGGCGTCTCGTTTCCAGAGTTCTACCGCTGGGATGGACAAAGGCTGATTACGTCGAACAGCAGATCGGTCATGAGCAGTTTTCCTGGTTAGGCAATGATACCCTCATATATTCAGGAAACGTCAAGGATGTTGAGGGTAGATTCGAGTACTCCAAAGGTATTATAGCTATGGTTCTTATGTCATTTTTTATTTATATTCGTTGCGACAGACGTTCACAAGGGTATTTATTCAATCTTCGCACGAAACACGACGTTTGGGCAAGAGGAAGTTCTCGTTGATGCGTTTCCTGGAGGAGCTAGCAGACCTACGTTATCTCGTGACGGGCGTACCCTCGCTTTCGTTCGTCGCGTTCGCGACAAAGAAGCACTTGTGCTCAAGTATGTCTACGTGTGGGCTTTAAACCCTGTCTCACTCATGCCACAGGGATTTGCAAACGGGCACGCTCCACCATATCTGGCACGGGCTGACATACGATCTTTCCATTATTTACGCCCCAATGGGGACTTATCCCTCTTTTGCGTTTGATCCCTCCGACGAGGCTATCCTTATCTGGGCCGCTGGTCAGATTTACCACATTCCACTTGCCCTGAACACATACGGGGAACGTGTGTTGAGTGGCACACCTCAACCTGTCGGGTTTCGCGCCCATATCGAGGTCAAACTTGCGGAGACTCTGAAGGCAACTACAGACGTCAGAGAGCTCGAGAAGGGTGAACAACGTCTTCATGCGTTCACCCAGCTCGCTCTCGATGAGACTGGGACGCATGCGGTGTTTCAAGCTGCTGGTGTCACATACGTTCAGGTGTTGGGATCGACATCTGCAGCACGACGCGTACCTGTCGCGCATGCAGGAACAGCCTATTATTCACCCTCTTTCGTTGGTGGGAACAACGACTTGATCATTCACGGACGATGGTCGGATACGTATTTCTCCTCCTTCGAGATTGCCGATCTAGGTACTGGCAACGTTTACGAGTTGACTGGTCTTCCAATGGGGCGATACTTTAGTCCCGTAATTTCGGGTGGAGAGGGAGTGGTTCGCATAATTGCTTTCGTCAAGACGAGCGGTGACCTCCTCACTGGCGATGTTGTCGCTACCGCCCAACCTGGTCTTTGGATTGGCGAGGTCACTCTACCCACAGAAGCTACGTCATCCAATTCAATTCCCGTGACGAATGTTCGGAAAATCGGCACTACCATCAGTTCCTCCGACGATGCGTTGAAACTTAACTTTATCTCCTCTGACAACCTTCTCGTCCACCAATCTGATCGCGTTTTCGTTGTGGATCTCGCTCGCGGTGCTGACGAATGGGGACGCTATGCGGAAAAGACCCTCGCGAACGGTCATTCGACAGATGAGTTGGTGTTTTCGAACACTACACATGGTGCAGCGTTCGTGAACTTCCAGCAAGTTTACTATGCTCCTGAAGTGACTTCTTCGACGGACCTGTGGAGTAAGCCAGGAAAGGCACCAGCGGGATTGGCAAGGCTTAGCTTGGATGGTGGGCATGATCTGGTTGTGAGCGGTGATGGAAACGTCGTTGGATGGTTCCTCGGTGTGTCTTATGATTCCATCCTTTTGCGGCGATTCTGAGAATATTACGACTAGGACCATTCCTGCATACTTTCCTCATTTCTCGACTCAAACAATGCTCACAGGCTATTAAAGCGGATACCCAGACATTTGGAGTTGGCTGCGTGACTCGTTTGTTGGACGTCACCGAGGTGGACGTGCGATATGAATCGGAGGTTACGAGACTCCGTCGTGAAGCTCACGCATTCTCCGGTGTGGATACGGTCGCATTTGTGAACGCTACGATCCTTACCATGGAGCATGGTGACGTTCACCAGGACGTAATCGGCGGTGGAACGGTTATCCTTCGGGATGGCCTTATCGCTGCGGTGGGCAAGGACGGTGAAGTATCTGTTCCAGCTGGGGCTTTGACCATCCAGACCGATGGTGGTGAGTTGCAGGAGTACGCCAGTCCGAAGATGAAGGTTCTTACATGTCAACCTTTACTAGGATACATCATCCCGGGATTCATTGACGCGCATGCCCATTGGGATGGGACGGGCGTCAAATATCCTGCCACTTCTTGGGAGATGGAAACCTTCCTTGCATACGGGGTCACCACGATGCACAAGTACGTCGATTAGCTGAAGACGTTCGCAGTGCTCCCCTAAGTCCTCTTTTCAGCCCAAGCTTGCATAACTCACTTGGCTTCGTTGAACGTGCTCGCGTTGAGAGTGGTCTCATGATCGGCCCTAGGTTTTTCCAAACAGGTCAAATCATCTATGGCGCATCCGATTACTCTTTGCATCTCGATATTGCAACCACCCAAGAAGCAAAAGAAGCCCTCACCCGTATCAAAACCGAGGGTGGACCAGCGAGTTGGTCTTATAAGAACTATAATTTGCCAGTGAGGGCGTCTAGGCAGCGCTTGTTGCTACAAGCGAGGAAGATGAACATGGCCTGCGTACCCGAGGGTGTGAGTAGCTATCCTACAAATTAAAACAATGCGACTAATACATCAAATTATTTAGGGTATGAATTTCGATTGGGACCAAACGTATATTGTAGATGGTATGTGGATGCTCGAGCTGCAAGGTATGATTCTGACGCACTGCATCCAGGAATGACGACTATTGAGCACAACATTCCTGTGCCGGTACTCTACGACGATATCCTCACGCTCTATTCGCTGAGTGGAACCGGATCAACACCGACCCATATCGTTGACTATGGAGGACCGATGGGAGAACAATTGCTCTGGGCGACCGCAGATATCCCCAATGATCCAAAGTAAGTACTACCGCGGCGTTGTCACATGGACGCGTCTAAATACAATACGTTGTTCAGACTTAGACGCTTTACGAGGCACGACATCCTAGAAGGCTTGTCCGAATCCACGAGCCGGCCCGCAAACTGTTCGTTGTCTTCAAATGTTTGTTAATACCAGAGCTAACGCCCCCTGTTAGCAATGGCGCTTTTTAATGCTTCATCGTCGGTCGCCAGGATGGTTCATCGCGGACTGTCTGCTCACATTGGAGGACATGGGGAGCCTCCGCTGGGACTGATGTATCATCAAGAAATGGTGTTTGCCAAGGCCGGAGGGCTGAGCAATTACGAGGTCAATTTTATTTTCACACCGCTGTGCTTGTCTTGAAATCTGTCATTTAGGTCATTCGTGCCGCAACTTCCGACGCGGCGACGACTTTTGGTCTGGAAGAGTCCCTCGGTACGGTGTCCGTAGGCAAACTTGCTGACCTCGTTATTTTCCCCGGGGACTTTGATCTGATTGATGGTGACATCCACCAGACAAGGGAGATCAGGTTTGTGGTGCGGGGCGGAAGGATATGGGCGGCCAAGACAATGACGGAAGTCTGGCCGGTGAAGGGAAGGCAGCAGACCCTGCCTCCCTTCAATGCTGAATAGTCTACTTAAATGGTTCCCGCTTTAGTGGAGATTCACCCAATGCTGCAGAAAGGACATCATAATGCACAGACAATATCCGAGTTCGTTGCGATCAACCTCTACATATCGAATTCGAAGTCTGAATCTGAATCATCCTTTCTTGGTGGTCCACGGATATTCTTTGGAGCTTGTGCATTCGTCCTGGTCGCTGCAGATCGCATACGAGAAGATGGGTCGTCGTCCTCTTCTTCATCGGAACTATCAATCCGATCCCGGCCACTTTCTCCACTTTGGACAGGATGTTCCGAGGGGTCAATGACCCCACACAACATTAGGATTACCTCGAGTTCTTCTCAGATGAGTGAATGGTGGCAGAGGCAACAAAAAACTAGCCCACCTTCAAGACGCCTTTCACGGTCAGCACCCCAAGCTACGACCTGATTCCTGATTTCCCCTTTCCGATAAATGATAAGCATTGGTATGCGGCTATCGGGTAGATCTGCTATGCATTTGTTCCCAACGATAGACACGAATTTAGTTCGCGGATATCGCGCAGCTAAATCCCGGACATGATTAAATGCACGATCACTTCGCGGGACACTATGACACGGTTTAGATTGGCCTACTATACGACATAGCGCTTGGTAGGAGTGCTTACCCGTCTTTGTAAAGAAAGCATATCACCCCTGTGCCCTTCTCGTCTTCATCGCCATCCTCGCTAATCTTGCTCGCCTCCGTGACCTCCCTCGTGTAGTCCTCTCTGCCGATCGGATACACCCTCCCGAAGCGGGCGCGCTTCACTGCTTTGCGCTCCTCAACCAGCCGCTGACGGCGGAATGCGTCTACTGTTCGCTGCAGGTCTTCATCTGTGACATCCTCTCCAAGCTCACGTAGCTCGTCCGGGGTGAGATCCGCAAGGGCTTCGTGGAGTGTCGGGGACGGAGGGGGTGATGGGGTCTTCGGGGATGTTTCTCGAGGTGGGAGGATGCCATGCTTGCGCAGGGCGTCGTTGCTGGGAACGTTGGGAATGTGTGAGGATCGACAAGGAAAGGGACTCTGGTGCTCACAATTCCGTATCTTCGTTCGGGTTGACTGCCATGTAGTCGAAGCTGCGCGCCCACAGCGAATCAGTGACTGGCTGGATTAGGAAGGCTGTATTCCAGAAAATGTTGACTGCGACGCGGACTTGAATGACCCTCGTTGGAAAATTCCGCCAGCCGCTCAGGGATGTACTGATTTTCAGTACATCTCCATCCGATCGCAAAGCAGGAGACGCCGATACTCATCGCTTGCTTGATGACCGTGACGACGATCGGAGCGACAACCACGACGACGACCCAGGGTCATACCGTCGCTGTCAATGAAATCATTCTCCCGCGCAGGTACCAGGAGGAAATATTTCGCCGCGCCCAGGAGCACAACATCATTGCTGCCCTCGACACCGGGAGCGGAAAAACCCTGATCAGCATCCTTCTCATCAAATGGGTCGTTTTACAGCCGAGCGCTATCGGCAAAGTCGTCGTATTTCTCGTCCCAAAAGTTGCCCTCGTCGAACAACAGGCAGAATTTATTACGTCTCAGACCCCTTTGAGGGTCCGAAAGTTCCACGGAAGTCTGGACTTGGAACTCTCAGATAGGGCAAATTGGAAGAGCTCGTTTGAGAAAGCGGACGTAGTCGTGATGACAGGTGAGGTCACACCAGCTATTGGGGATCGAGATGTTGTACTCAATGATGGGTCCGTAGCACAGATATTCCTCAATATCCTCACTCATTCACATTGGAGGCTCGACAAGGTGCGCCGTCCTTCTCGATGCTTACTAACGTTCTGCTAAACTGTCAATCTAGGTCTCATTGATCATCTTCGATGAATGTCACCACACGCGAAAGAACCACGCTTACAATGGCATAATGCGCGAATATTTTCAAGTTCATCCCACTGAGCGCCCAAAGGTATTTGGCATGACAGCGTCGCCTATTTGGAATCCCAAGGACGCGGAAGGGTCTTTGTTGACTTTAGAGAAAAACATGGATGCCACTGTCATCGCTGTGCGTGAGCATGTGTCCGAACTGCTTGACAACTCGCCGCGACCTATAGAAGTGCGTGTTTTCATTACTCCCTCGGTCATCGTCAGAGCGAATCCTTATATACTTGCTACAGATAATTAAGGAATACTTTCCTCCCCCTGATAACTATCTCTATCTAAACCCAAGTCTTTGGGATACTCTGTCACTCTTCCAGTCCGACGATGTTGACATATCATGGGACAAATTAGATATGAAGTACCATGTCACTCGGAACAGCCTCGGTCCCTACTCCGCAGACCTCTTTATATACCACGAGGTCCGTACTCGAGTCAATCAACTTCTTCTAGAGTTCGATACTTCCGATGATCGCATTGTCGACCCCTTCGGCGTCCAGGAAGATAGCATGGACATCGATGATCCTCCCAACACACCATCGATTCCTGTCGCCCTTGAGCAGCTTGACTCCATCCTTTCTGATTTCAAGCCATTTTTTGAAGACCCTTCCATCTCCCCGCCTGCCGTGCCAATTCCTGTCCCGCTCGCTTGGTGTACCCCCAAGGTAAAGGCACTGACTGAGGTCCTCCTTGCGTACCACACCCCTACATTCCACGGTATTGTCTTTGTAGAGCAGCGTCAAGTTGCTACTTGCCTTGCCAAAGTACTCTCCAAGATCCCTGAACTGAGGGGTCGCATTCGGTGCGCAGAGCTTGTCGGGCACGGGGGTGGACATGGCACACGGAACAAAGGAGGCCCCAGTGCAGCATCAGCGGTGAACGTCAAGGGTATGGGTTTGGCAAGGCAGCAAGATACAGTTAGGTTGTTCCGGAAGTTGTATGAGGAAGGCGGTCTGAATTTGCGTACGTTTCTCTTTTGTACTTTTGTACCACATTCATTGACCTTCTCTGTCCAGTGGTTGCCACGTCCGTCGCTGAAGAAGGTTTAGATTTTCCGGTATGTTTCGCTGCATCGTCTGCCTGTTGGTGCAAATTCAATATAATATTGGGGTTGATAGGCCTGTGACCTTGTTATACGCTTTGATCCGCTCCATCATATGGTCGGATACGTCCAATCCAGAGGAAGGGCCCGAACCAAAACCTCTACCTTCGTGATTATGGCACAAGTTGGTCACACATCTCATCTCGACCGTTACAAGACTTTCCAGGAAATCGAGCCTGAACTCAAGAAAGTCTACCAAACTCGGGAAAATCCCACCCGTCCTACTTCACCAGATTCATCGTCAAACTCCGAAGAGGGTGAGCTAGAAGAAGACGATCCTGAAGATCTTGCGGCGCGTGAACGATACATCGTTCCATCTACCGGGGCAGTGCTTACTTATGGTTCTGCCATCGGGCTGATCAACTATCTGTGTTCCCTCATTCCACATGACACCTACACTCTTCCCCCGATGCCAAAGTATGGCGGCGACTACGCCGCTGTTCTTGAACTCCCATCAAGCCTTCCTCTCCCGGTGGATCACCTCATATATCGAGGGCCTACGCGGAACTCGAAACGCGAAGCAAAACGAGCAGTTGCATTCATGGCTGTTAAAGCTCTCCACAAACTCGACGTCTTTGACGATTACCTCCTTCCTTCCACGGGCTCCAAGGGGAGGGGTGACTACGATGCCGATGGTCGCAAGCTTCCTGACGTCTCTGGAATCCCGGATATCATGGACGTCTTTGTACAAGACCCGTGGACACTGGGTCCAAGATTGCGAATGCATGTTATCTCAATCGATGGAGAAGACTCTGCCGGGCTTGTCGCTGGCACTCAGTTACCGGCACTTGAACTCTCCAGCGAAGGTTACATCATAACCATGCGTTGTACGGATGAACTTATATTTCACCCCGAGGAGGAGTGGAAAACCCTCCGTTTGCTTGAAGAATATACCAAGATGGGCATCTGGTTCTGTATCTCCGGACGTCCAATCACACTGCCTATCACATGCTTCCTCGTTCCCCTCACGGAGCACAATTGCATCGATTTCGAGGCGGTGAAACGCGTTGTCGACGAGCCATACGGCACGTATAACTGGAATGGAGTCTCCGAGAAGGATTTCGGTACAAAAATGGTTATGAACTGTAATCTCTATGGCCGTGCTCAGATTCTTCACAACATAAGATACGATCTCACCGCGTTATCTGTACCACCTCCGGGCTCGCGCGAGGCACCGTGTGCAACCTACCAAGAATATTTCGTGCAAAAGTGGACGAGGAAAAGCCGTGAAGCATTCGTTCCGACTGATTGTCCGCTTGTTGAGGTCCACAGTCTTCCTCGCGCTCCTTCCGGTCTTTATCGTCCGGCACACAGACACCAAGATGTCGACAAATACAAACGTCATACTGCACCTGTCGGGTTAATTGTCCCGCAGGGTGCGTGCAGGGTTGTCCACTTTTCCCAGCCAGTCTACCGCGCCTTCCTATTCCTTCCTCGGATTTGTAGGCGCGCGACGGATCTTTATCGGGCGAGAGAGGAAAAATCACAGCTAGGATTACCTTCGATCGACGACGACCTTCTTATCGAAGGATCTACGCTCCCCACCACAAATGCGACATGGAACAACCAACGTTTGGAGACACTGGGAGACTCTGTACTCAAGCTCACGTGCACAGTTCACATCATGAACAAGTTCCCTCATCGGCATGAAGGACAACTTTCTCAACTTCGCCAAAGCAGTATATCGAACCGCACCCTGTTAGCGCGTGCCAAAGAGATTGGCCTCGAGCGATTTCTCTCATCCGAGGCTCAAAGCCTACATGCATGGAGGTATACAATACCTGACGAGTCGGATGTGGTAGACTGCCTATCGCAAGCAAAGCACACGGTACGCAGGGAGTATCCCCGTCGAAGCTTACAGGATTGCATGGAGGCGACTCTTGGAGCAGCATTCATGACTGGAGGCATTGATATGGCATTGCGGGCTAGCGATGCATTGGGGTTATCAGCGGGGGGTGCTCTCCCATGGTCGCTCCGCTACTCTCGACCCCCAGAACCATCTCTCATACCGCCAGTTTTCGAAGATCTGCAGGCTGCGATGGGATACGAATTCCATCGTGGCGAGTTACTCGTCCAGGCGATCACACACCCATCGTTTACTACGTCTGCGGGATCGTCATATCAACGTCTGGAGTTTCTCGGTGATGGTAAGGTTGGCCTCGCTGGAGCAGCCTATCATAATGCTCACTTGCAATTTAGCTGTGATTGACCTAGTCGTAATGTCCCATCTTTTCGAAAAGTTCCCAGATGCCACATCTGGTCAACTATCTGCCGCTCGCTCCCGTGCCGTCTGCGGGCCTACCCTCGCATCTGTCGCTGTCAACCGTCTTGGGCTACACAAACATCTGCTCATCAACAATGTCGAGCTTAGCACTGCAATTACTCGACACGTTCCCCTCCTCGAGACCCTCTCACCTGAAGATGCAATCCTCAAGGGATGGAAATACGATCCTCCTAAAGCACTGAGTGACGTGCTAGAGAGCCTTGTTGGCGCGGTCCTTGTGGACAGTGCATACAACTTCGAGAAGACTGCTTCAGTTGTCGAAGTGGTGATGAGTGATGTGTTGGCAGTACTGACCACCACTCTTCCGAGAGATCCGGTGTCGGAATTGATGATATGGGCGGCCACAGAGGGCTGCAAGAGGATTGCATTTCAGCAAGTACCCCATAGCTAGCCTTTGATAAGAACTGACTTTTTTTCCTTGTAGAAAAAGTCAGAGCAATGTAGAACTCCGACGAAACGACAGCGTTTCAGTCATCGTTCATGAATTCGTCGTTGTGGGTCCCATTACAGCGGGCAATCTTTCATTGTCAAAAGGTCTTGCCGCTGAACGGGCACGCGCTATCTTGAGTGACCCAAGCCACGAGATGAACCTAGTCCGATTGTGTGATTGTCGCAGGGCGGTCGAGAAGCAAATGGACGTATGCTCCGAACCCCCCGGTGACCAGACAAGTCAAAGGGTTACGGACGAGACTGAAGAAGGTTTCGCATCTATCGCAAAGCAGAAGCTAGAAGAAGACTATATCCCCCCCGTCGATGCCGTAGAGGACGCGGAGGACGAGCTCGATGAAGCGATTTCAACCGGAATTTGAGACGGGTACCATCTGTCTCGGAGGTGGGCTACCCAGGATTCTTGGGATGAACTGCTGGCGATCCTTTGCTCCATCGCGAATGGTTGTTAGCGGTTGTTTCCTTGTTTCTTGCACCTCTTCCTTTCCATTCATACTGGTATTCCCAACTCATCTCAGCATGCTATGGCATGCACCTCAGGACTGGACCTCCAATGCACGTGTAGATATAATATGCCGCACAAGTTGAACTGCATCGTTCTGTATAACTCTGCAGCATTTGTCTCCATGTACACCCTTGCAAAATGATACCTACCTTAGTCCTACAGAGTACTGACGTTCACGTTGGTGGCACATGCGACTTGTCGATTGCCAAACAAGGTCAAACAGCTTTGTTACGCAGCTCCGCCAACGGTCGTGACGGTAGCCTATACACTATTGAACTCGCTTTCATTCTTTCAAAGAACACACCTCATAGCGTGATACGCGACTATGGGAGACGAGTACCCCTCGATGTTCCGTATGGTCCAGATGCTGAATGTATTTTCCGATGCTAACAAAACAATCTAGGCTCGGAACAGATGAGCTTGGTACAGCTCTATATACCAACGGAAGTAGCTCACGACACAGTCGCTGAGCTTGGGGAGCTTGGAAACGTTCAATTCAAGGATGTTCGTGTTAGAATGCTGTTTCTTGGATGCTTGTTCACGAACTCTTTCACTAGTTGAACCCAACCATCAATCCTTTCCAACGCTCCTTCGTCGGTGAAATCCGGAGATTCGAGGATATGGCTCGTCGTGTTCGTTTCTTCGATTCTCAGATCGAGAAGGAAAAGGACGTGATACCAATCCGTCCTCTTTACGACTCGGCACTTCTTGTTACTGTTGGACCGAGTGCAGCGCACAACATCGACGAGCTCGACGTCACGCTAGCAGAGCACGAGACTAGGCTTTTGCAGATGAACGAGAGTTACAAGCTGCTCAGCGAGCGTACCAAAGAGCTCATTGAGGCGCGTCATGTCTTGAGGGAGACAGCGCGCTTCTTTGAAAAGGCAAGTCAACTGGATGGTAGCCTGCATTATGCTTACTTGTCGTCAAGGCCGAAACGCAGCAGACGGATATCAGAACTTCTTTCGATGATAGTTCAGCACCTCTTCTCCAACATGACGATCGCGAAAACCAGTATTCGTCGACAGTTCAGTTCGATTTAGAGTACGTTCATTTTCTTCGTATCTATTTTTTTTGTTGAAATCCTGCTCCAGGTTTGTTGCGGGAACCATCGATAGAGCCCGTATCCCAACATTCGAGCGCGTTCTTTGGCGTGTGTTGAGAGGCAACCTTTATATGAACCATACAGACATCGTGGAACCGTTTATTGATCCTGCGACCGGCTCCGAGACACGCAAGAATGTGTTCATTATCTTTGCGCATGGTGACGCACTACTTGCAAAGATTCGTAAAGTTGCCGAGTCGATGGGTGCAACTTTGTATCCCATCGATGCCAATGCCGACAAGCGTTCTGACTCGCTTCGTGAGGTTACCGCTCGCCTAGAGGACCTTCAGACTATTCTTTACAACACCGGAACCAATAGGCGCACGGAACTTGTGACAATCGGGGAGAATCTCGCGAGATGGCAAGATGTTGTCCGGAAAGAAAAAGTGATCTACGAGACGATGAATCTCTTCAACTATGACGTGCGGAGGAAGACATTGGTAGCCGAAGGATGGTGCCCGACAAGAGATATTGCCAATATACAAGTTGCCCTTGGACGTGCTACGGTATGTCGTTGCACGTCGTTGTGTGACAGTCAATTAATTCGCTTTTTAGGAGGAATCTGGGACCGGTGTTGTGCCCATCTTACATGAGCTCCGCACCAACAAGACACCGCCTACGTTCAACAGGACAAACAAATTTACGGAAGGATTCCAGAGTATCATGGACAGTTACGGAATCGCGACCTACCAAGAAGTTAATCCCGGCCTGTTTGCCATTATCACCTTTCCCTTCCTGTTCGCCGTGATGTTTGGTGACATCGGTCATGGCTTGATCATCTTATTTGCTGCTCTCTACATGATCATGAACGAGAGGAAGTGGGCGAAGGGGGGTCTCGGAGAGGTGAGTGAGAGCTTTGAAAAATTGCTCCTGACTAATTTCCCCGCTTCAGATTGCAAGTCTATTCTTCTTGTAAGTCACAATGGAGAACCGTGGAGCGGAGCATGACGTACTAACACACATCCAGTGGGCGGTACATCATTCTTTTGATGGGGCTGTTCTCGGTCTACACTGGTCTCATATACAACGACATATTCTCCAAGTCCCTTCATATTTGGCACTCTGGATGGTACTTCCCAGAGGGCAATGGGGCTGTTGTTCATGGTGCTTCAAATGGACATGTTTATCCTTTCGGCTTGGATCCAGCCTGGCATGGTACGGATAATAGCCTGGTATTTACGAACTCGTATAAGATGAAGATGGCGATTACTCTTGGGGTGATCCATGTATGTGACTCGCTAGCTTCATTGTACAGCCTATGTTGACACGATTTCAGATGACATTTGCGTTATGCCTGCAACTCCCGAATCACATCAAGTTCAAGCGCCCGTTGGACATTTACGCCAATTTCATTCCTCAAATGATCTTCCTCCAGTCAATTTTTGGATACTTAGTCATCTGCATCCTTTACAAATGGACAATCGATTGGTCGAAGGCATCAACAGAGCCCCCATCGTTGTTAAACATGCTAATTGGGATGTTCTTGTCTCCTGGAACAGTCGAACCACAAAATCAACTTTATCCCGGACAAGGATTTGTACAAGTTATCCTGCTCTTGCTTGCTCTCATCTGCGTTCCTTGGATGTTATGCATGAAGCCGTACTTCCTCTGGAAGGAGATGCAGAAGATTCAGGGTCAAGGGTACGTGGGGCTTGCCCATCATGACGGTCCTCGCGAGAGCTCCGACGAGGTTCTGGAAATTGAGGAAGAAGGTAATGGACGGGTTATCGTTGAAGAAATGGAAGAAGAACATGTGGGTGATTCTCCTCTCTCGTGCTGTGTTGCTGATAGATTCCTGTCAGGAACAGCACGATTTTGGGGAGGTTGTCATCCATCAGATCATCCATACCATTGAATTCTGTCTCGGTTGCATCTCGCATACGGCTTCGTACCTGCGGTTGTGGGCACTCTCCTTGGCTCACGCTCAATTATCCGAAGTTTTGTGGAGCATGACCCTGGAAGATGCTCTAGGAATGGAGGGGATCTTTGGCATCATCGTAATCGGACTTACGGTTGTGATGTGGTTCACCCTGACTGTGTTCGTTTTATGTCTTATGGAGGTGCGTATTATCTTGATGAACGTGCGTTGCACATCTGACCGCGGATCGATGTCGCTTAATTTAGGGTCTTTCGGCATTCTTGCATGCTCTTCGTCTCCACTGGGTCGAGGCGAACAGCAAGCATTATGAAGGAGCAGGATATGTATGTCATGTTTATCCTGATTTTTGTCATTGACAACGTGTGACTCACATCCTGATCTCCTATCTCCGAACAGGCTTTCACGCCGCTAAGCTTCGCCAAGTTGAACGACGGGGAATAGTTACACGTGGCCATGTTTTTATCTCATTTCATGGAACAATAGCAGACATTTTACAACACAATGGCTGAGGCTGTTCCGCACCGCTCCTTCACGGGTTCCGGTAAACTATTTTTTTTTTCAAAGTCCGAATGCGATAGCACATATATATTTACCGACGCCATCACCCATCGCTTTTCTACATCCCCACTCACTTTTCTTTTCCTCTTCTGTCTGCTTATAGAGGTCTGTCGTCGCTCGCTCGGTTTTACTTGTCTCCTGACCTCCTTGCAGGCATTATAGACTATAGAGTGTAATAGAGCGCTCCTTGTTCAGCCTTTTCTTGCGTTTTGAACATAGAAGAAATTTTACATTTCCCTCGACACCATCCATAGGTATGTCCGTGCGCATTGGTATCCCCCTCCCCCTTTCATCTCTCTCAGATTTTAGAAATGCCCGCTGTTACCGCTTCTGCTCTCGCTGTTCCTTCTCCCGCCTCGCTCAAGGGCGTTGTCGATGGTAACATCGAGGTTGCTACCCTTTTCGTCGCAGACAAAGCCTCCCGTGACGCCGCTGCGAAGGCTCTCGCTTCTGCTACTCAAAATAACGGACCTGCTGCCATCAGCGCAGTCGGTTTCACTGAGGCCGCTCTCAACGCCCTCTCTGACAAAAAATCACCAGCTGCTCGTGAGGGCGCTGCTGATGCTATTGTTGCGCTCGCTAGGGCTGGTGCAACAAAGGCCCTCGAGCCCACTTTCATCAGCTCGGGCCTCTATGCTGCCCTTATCGAAGGCTTCGCCGACAAGATGCCTGCCGCCCGCAACGCGGCGGTGGCAGCTGTCAAGGAGTTCGCGACCACAATGAACCCCTGGGCTACTGCTCTTCTTCTTCCCGCTCTCCTTCACCAGATCAAAACGGCCGGAAAATGGCAGGTCAAGACCGGCGCTCTGGTTGTCCTGAACCAGCTTGTCGTCAGCGCCCCCGTTCAGACCGCTCGCCTCATGCCTGATATCGTTCCTGTCCTCTCCGAGGCCATCTGGGATACCAAGGCCGACGTGAAGAAAGCGGCTCGCGATTCGCTTGAAAAGGCTTGTGCTTTGGTTTCCAACAAGGACATCGAGCGCTTTATCCCAGCTCTCATCAAGGCTCTGATAAATCCGGTCGAGGAGGTCCCCACCACTATCCAACTCCTCTCGTCTACTACATTCGTTTCTGAAGTAGATTCTCCCACGCTCTCTCTAATGGTTCCTCTGTTGTCCCGTGGTCTTAACGAGAAGCTCACCGCCACAAAACGGAAAGTTGCAGTGTAAGTTAATCGTACGCTTATTTGATCGCATCAAAGGTGTTCACGTTTATGTTTAGCATCGTGGACAACATGTCCAAACTCGTCGACTCTCCAATCACCGTTCGCCCCTTCCTGCCTAAGCTCCTTCCGGGTCTTATCAAGATTGAGACCTCGATTGGTGACCCCGAAGCACGTGGTGTCGTTGGCAAGGCAATTGCGACTCTTCGTCAAGTTGGCGAGGTCCCTGAGGGTGATGGAACAGATCTTCCTCCTTTGAAGGTCGCCGAGGCTTCTCAGTTAACTTCAGCCCTTTCCACCGTCTACAAGAAGCTGGGCGCGAGTGTTCCCGAGCTCACGGGTGCTACTGTTATATATGTGTCCCAACTCGCCGTAAACTTGATGAACGCCAAGAACTTCGATGTTTCGGAGTGGGAATCTCTTGCTCCCTACCTGTCCTTTGTTGCTCCCTCCCCTGATCCTGTATCTGTCACGGGGGAGTGGGCTGTTCGTTCAGCTGCTTCGGGCGATGACGACGACGATGTCCCCGAGGATGAGGAGGCAGGCGAAGACCTGTGCAACTGCCAGTTCTCCCTCGCTTATGGTGCCAAAATCCTTCTCAACACTGCCACCCTTCGTCTCAAACGTGGCCACCGTTACGGTCTTTGTGGAAAGAACGGTACTGGCAAGTCCACCCTCATGCGGGCCATCACCAACGGTCAGGTAGAGGGTTTCCCCTCCCCCGACGTGGTCCGTACCTTCTACGTCGAGCATGACATCGACGGTAGCGAAGCCGACACTTCTGTTCTGCAATTCATTTTGTCCGACAAGCGTATCCTTGCTGTTGAAGCAGAGGTCATTGAAACCCTTGCCTCCGTCGGTTTCAGCGATGAGCGCCAGAAGCATGCAATCGGTAGCTTATCCGGAGGTTGGAAAATGAAGCTCGCCCTAGCCAGAGCAATGCTCTTCAAGGCCGACATTCTACTCCTTGATGAGCCCACTAACCACTTGGATGTGGTGAACGTCGCGTGGCTCGAGAACTATCTCGTCTCGTTGAAACACTGCACATCGAGTACGTCTTTCCCCGCCTGAAGTGATATATTTACTAAGTTTTTCCATAGTCATCGTATCTCATGACTCCGGTTTCCTCAACAATACCATCACTGATGTCCTTCACCTAAATCGCTTCAAGATTCGGAAATACCGTGGCAATCTCGAAGCCTTTGTGAAGCAAGTACCGGAGGCCAAGTCGTACTACACTCTTGAGGCTGCTGAGGACTATAAGTTCAAGCTCCCCGATCCTCCTCTCCTCGAGGGTGTCAAGACTAAAGAGAAGAGCTTGATTAAAATGCGCAAGGTTGGCTTCCAGTACCCCTCGCAACCCGTCCAGCAATTGTACGATATCACTCTCCAAGTCTCACTCTCTTCCCGTGTCGCTGTTCTTGGCCCCAACGGTTCCGGAAAGTCAACGTTGGTCAAACTTCTCACTGGAGAGATGGAGTCCAACAAAGGCGGTGAAGTCTGGAAGCATCCTAACTTGGTGATCGGTTACGTTGCCCAACACGCCTTCCACCACATCGACCACCATCTTGACAAGACACCTCTCGAGTACATGCTTTGGCGTTACCAGACTGGTGAGGACTTGGAAGAAATGGGTAAGGCCAGTCGTCAAATCACCGACGTCGAGGCACAGAAGATGAAGGATGGTGCTCTTTACATCCACGAGGGGCAGAAGAGACAGATCGACGAGATCACTGCCCGCAAGAAATTGAAACAGTCGTACGAGTATGAAGTCTCTTTCAAGGGTCTCAGCTCATCCGAGAACCTCTGGATCCCTCGTGATGAACTTGTCAAGCGCGGCTTCGAGAAGGTCGGTCTGCTTCACTTGTTATTCGTCGTCATTTTAATGTGTCTCCTTTCCACAGAAAGTCTTGGAGGTCGACACGCGTGAAGCTCAACGCCTTGGTCTGCTTCGCCCTCTCGTTCGTCGTGAGATTGAGAAGCACTTTGCCGACTTCGGTCTGGAGGCTGAGTTCGTGTCTCACAACACTATGCGCGGTCTATCTGGTGGCCAGAAGGTCAAGATCGTCCTTGGTGCTGCGACGTGGCGTCGTCCTCACATCATCTGTTTGGATGAACCTACCAGTATGTCCATTCGTTCTGCAGTAAGCAATGGTTGCTCATGTAGTATCGTGCGCAGACTACCTTGACCGTGAATCGCTGGCCGCCCTGATTGAGGCTTTAAAGGTTTTCGAGGGTGGTGTTCTCATTATCACCCACAACAGAGACTTCTCTGAGTCAATTTGCACTGAGTAAATACCACATTCCATTACTGGACATGACATTTTCTAATCGGCATTCTCTAGGGTCTGGGCTATGCGCGATGGTCGTCTTGAGGCGTCTGGCCACAACTGGGTTGAAGGACAAGGATCCGGTCCTCGTATTGACAAGAAGGAAGGAGATGAGGATGATCAATATGATGCTATGGGTAACAAGATCGACTCCAAGAAGGCCAAGAAGGCCACTGCTTCTGAGCTTCGTAAGGTTAGGCTTGATATACATCTTGCCAGAATTCATTTTGCTGACTGCCGTTTCCCTATACAGGCAAAGAAGGATCGCATGGCACGCAGAAAGAGGGGCGAGGAGGTCTTTTCCGATGATGAGCTCTGAGTTGTGTTTATATCCCTTGTATCACTCGTCGTCTTTACTTATATCCTCCGTGTTGTGCTACCCTTGGTCTGTTGTTCTCGTACCGTGTCATCATTATCGTACAATAATTTTGGAATTTATGACCTTTACGACCCCATCCAAATCTCGGTGTTTTGGTTCTCGAGCGAAGGTGGTTGAATACATAAGCCGCAAAAGCGGTACAGTCAGCGTGTCTGACGAGTAGGGTTCAATGGAGTGTACATACTTGGTTGTGTTTGGACAGGCTGAGCGCGCAGCGCACTGGCAGCAACCCTGATTCTCCTTCACGACCACAACATGCCCTTTCTTGATCACCATGACTATCTGTACCCTAGAGACGTCGGCACGCAGCTTACGCCAAATGCTACGCAGAGAACAACTCTCATTGTTGCTGGTTGTTATATTATCGCAATAGCTATACTGTGGTGAGTGTCTGGCCGGCTCTGAACTCAGTCCAGGAAACCTTACAATTGCGTTCGAGGCATGTACCCATACTCAGCTGGATAAGTTAGTCTCTCCGTCCTATACTGCGACCGTAGCTGATCTGCCTGACTAGTCTATCCCTTCAAGTATGTCGAAGAACACTATCGACCCTGATGGTTTAGTAGACTAACATATTCCAAAGATTGCTCACGGTCGGTTTCCACGAGGTGATTGCAAAGCACCACCACAAGGCTGCCCGGAAACTCATTTCTTGTAGATGAGCCATGCGTTCGCTGGCGTATTGACCTGTGCGACCATTCACTCTGTGGAGCTGGACCGTCAGTGACGCCACATCTATAAGCTGACCGCCGAGTGCTCACCTAGTACGCAGCCGACGAGGGGGGTGAGACTCGAATGTCTGGAGGTATACCCTGGATTACTCTACCTGCGGGATATCTTGGCTCTTCACTCATCGGAGCCTGCTTAATTGCATGTGGATTCGACACCAACGCAAGCAAGATCGCGTGTCTTGTCCTCGCCGCATTTTTCCTATTTACACTCTGGTGGGCCCGAAGGAATTGGTTGTACGTTTTCATGAACCTGCTCGCATCCGTCTTCATCCAGTTCTCTTTTTTCTCTAGGACATGGGCTCTTATCATTGGGATGTCTGGCTTGATCGTTCTGTTCTGGTTTGTTGGAGGGGGTGTAGCCCTTCGGTATTTTGTACGTGTGTTTCTCATTCGTCCGTGCCAATCCACTCATCGTGTTGTCTAGATCCTGTTCATTGGTGTCATGTCGGACTTGTACGTTCTTTGGGACGTGATTGGTATGTACGAGTCGATCCTCCGCCCTAGCGGGTGTTGACGCCCAGTAGACGACACCATTGCGCGCAAAGTGAACAATTCGGATGCCTCTGCATTCGCTCGAATATGCGGATGCTTTCCATCTCAAGGTTCGTCTTCATACTAGTCGCTTGCGATAACTTTGGTTTCTGATCGTCCACAGTTTGGGGTGTCATCTGGCTTTTGATCGCATTTGTTTTCTTCGCTGCCGGGATCCTCGTTGGGATCGCCGTCTTCAAGGTACATGAATCGACTCCTCGTTCTAAAGTCGTTTTTCATCGACGATACAGGAATCAGCCACCCAGCAGCAGCAGGATTCTGCGAATTTCCTCCCTGTTCCAGGATCCAGCGCAGCGATGCCAGGGGCCACCGTGCCGACTTTCCTTGTCGTTGTCGTTACAAGCCTACTCTGCAAGCTTCTCGTTTGAAGACGCACATGGGCATGAATTTTCAATACCATTACTATCCTGGACTCTGTATATATTCTGTGCGATGTATTATCTCCCAAATTCCTGTAGTAGTACCTGCTACAATCGACTGCAACACAGGTACTGTCTTCACAACATTTGGCTGTGATTCGATGTACCGGAATGATCTCGAGCATGAGCAATCCAACGCAGCTTCCAGTGAGCGAGTATAGTCAGAAGGAAATTACAAGTAGAACAAACAATCCCAACGAGCCAGACATGAAGCCCTCGTCCTTCATCTCCTGCGATTGCCATAATCCCTTTCCTCCGAATCCTTTCGTCTCCTATCCGGTGTCACGGACCGGTCCCTGTGACTGTCCCTGCGCCGGTTGTCTCTTCCGTACCTATCCTCTCTCTTCGGGTAATCCCTGTCACGATCGGGCGAATCATTCCTGCGGCGCCGATCCACGTCCCGATCCCGGTCGCGCCTGTTGCCGTCTCTGGGCCGGGGAGAAGGTGAGGCACGGCGACGGCGAGGTGGCGAGTCACGTCGACCCAACGAACGGTCGTCACGGTACCGCGGGGGTGGCGACGGAGAACGGCGTGGTGGAAGTGGAGGTGGAGAGCGGGAATCATCTCTGTCACGACTGTCATCTCTATCGCGTCGAGAGTCTCTGCGATGGTCCCGGCCATAGTCTGGGCTCCGGTCCCTGTCACGACGTGGAGGGGTGGGTGTTCTGCGGATGCGGCGCCGCGCGTCGACAGAGGACTCAGAGTCGGACGGCTCTGAATCTGAATCAGACTCGGACTCAGACTCGGTGTCTGTGTCCGAGTCGCTATCCGAATCGGAATCTGATGATAAAGGCTCTTGTTCGAGCATCGCACGACGTTGCTCCATGATCAGACGAGGTGCGTTCTAGATATATCCGTCAACGGAGGGCATCGAGGGCCGCAGCGGCAGACAAACTCACCTTGAGATATTCTCTCATGTCCTCCGTCAATACGCCTAAGCCGATACTCGTGAAATAGTTGATCGAAAATCGCGTATTCTTCGGATTGTCTGTCGGGAACATGTCCCTGCATGCGGTTTTTACTTCCTCATCCTTGAACCGCTCCGCGAGAGTCTTCAGGCCCATGCCCTCCATCATCTCCTGCATCATTATCTTTACAAAGATACGAGAACTGGAGGTCGTATCGTCCTCATTCATCTTGATATTTTCAAGCACGACCCAGGAGACAGCATCGGTGGCGAGCATGTGCCCAAAAAAACGGGAAATGTTCCGCAGCCTGTTCGTTTCGTATCTGTGAATCGTGTGGTAGTAGTTACCAAACGCTTGTTCGAGACATTCCATCCAAACACGATTGAGTTTACTGAAACGTTCGCCAACGAGTCCGTAATATGAGGAGTAGGACCGTTCTTGAGAACAACACTCGATAATCATGTTGATGAGTTCAATCTAAAGAATAAAGTGTCTATCAAACGTTGGGTTTGACTGGACGGCCACAGACATACCTCTTCGCCTTCCGCGATTTGGACCTTGAGCAGTTTGTGCACAGCTTCTTCGTAGTTCAGGGCATTCATGATGGTGAGGTATATTATTCGTCGCAGATTCACCAGGTTGGTCCCGGTACGATCATCAATACCCTCTTTTTCTTCAACGGCTACGTGGGTTCATGAGAATAGTGCACTACAGGTGGAGGGCCAATTACCTTCTTCATCAACCTCTTCTTGTTCTTCTTCGTCACTGGACTCGGAACCAGACTCCTGGTCCGAATTTTCTCCAAGGATCTCGGCTTTGATTGCCTTATATTTCTCCTCGCTCTCCAGATAATTGGAGTCAAATTTGAAGATGTCTACGCCAACGAGTGAGTCTGCGTTGTGATCGACGAAATTGTCAACTTACTTAAACCCTCTTGGACTTGTAAATCATCCTCCAATTGAATCTGGTGGGTAATCTGCTCATCCTCCTCTACTAGGTCCAAGCCCTCTGGCAAAATGGGATTGTCCTTGTATTTGTCTTTGCGCACTTGCATAAGGACCTCGATCATGTATTGTACGCGGTGACTGATGGATCCTTCGTTGAGAACTGCACGGAAGCGTTCAAAGACGGTTGCGTTTGCTTTGGGAGCGTTTTCTGCGAGAAATGCGCCGACTTCACGAGAAAACCCAACGGCAATCTCAATGGAGTCATCAGTCGGGCGTTCGAGCAGCAAGACAAGTACTTGAAGTGCGATGATCTCATGTGCGACGGCTTGGTTGACGAGGTGTGCAATGAAGGTAGTGGTTGAATTACAGACAATCTAAGAGTACTGTAAGCACTTGGTCGGGGGGACAACCAAATGAACGACCCACTTTATCATTTCGCTTGAAAGCCCTCCTGAATTGACTTATGAGTCGAGTAAGGACCAGTTCTCCCACTTGGGGGAGTTTTGTGTTGATGATGCCAACGAGGGCAGCGAAAACCGGCGTAAAAGGTAAACTGGCCGCCTGTGCTTTCATGACGCTGCGCGCGAATAGCCCGCGCCCGCGGATGAGATTCTCGGCAAACAACTCCGGAACGACCTGCTTGATGTTGGCGATGTTGACACGGTTGACGATACCGGTGATGGACTTGCGGAGTGCATCCCAAGAGAGCCGCTGGTACTCGGAACTGGACTTGTCCGATGCAGCGGCGGCTTGAAGAGCGCGGAGTCGCGCAGGGGGGACGTAGACTCCACCGGAGCGAGAGCCAACGAGCTTGGCGAACTCGGCTTGCTTCTCTGCTACATCCTGTGCGCTTCCTTGTTCCTTTGGTTTCGCAGCCTTTTCGAGCGCGACTGCAGCCATGCGTGCAGCGAGCTCTTTTTCGCGCAGCGCTCGTCGGACTGGGTCGACGTCGTTTACCTTGGGCAGGTCCAAATGAGCTCGGGGCCGTGGCGAACGTGATCTCCTGCGAGTGGGTGGTGGTGGCCCATCTGACTGGTCAGCAGAGAGCGAGCGGGACCTGCAGTACGTGTCAACAGCATTGCAACGGAACAAACAAAAAGTGAGCGAACCTCTTTCTTGTCGCCATTCTGTGGACGGTGGAAAGCGTAGGCGTGGGAAAAACACCCTCCGTCCAAGGTTAGACAGGAGCATGGAATCGGTCGTACGGGTACGCACATTCACAGAGACTTGGCCGATACAAGACTCACTGTTCAGAACAGCTCAGCGACCGCGTGGTGCGCATCCTCGGCCAGGTAGGCACTCGCCCCTGACACACAAGCACCCTCTCACCCGCACGACCGACAGAACCCAGGGAAATTTACATTGCAGGGTAAACTACGCCCTCTACGTCCTCTTGCATCGACTGAGTCGTATATTCAGGCACAAACACCTATCTCGTTGGCGAGAACGCCCCCTATACACTCATCGACACCGGCGAAGGAAGGCCGGGTTACATCCCCCTCCTCGAATACGCTCTCGAACGTGGCATCGGCGATCCCAGTGCGGGGCCACCACGGCAACATGTCTCCGATATCATCATCTCCCACTGGCACCCTGACCATGTTGGTGGGCTCTTCTCCGTGCTGAGCCTCCTCAGGAGCCTTTGGGACGCACCGCTTCCCTTCCAGCCTCCGCGGATACACAAGTTCCCACATACAGCACTTCCAGACGGGAGGTTCCAGCGTGCAGTTCAGTCCATCGAACCCGGCATGTACACACCCAGTCCGGATGGGTCGCTATTTCATGACTTGCACGATGGTCAATCTTTCCCCATCTCTCACTCCGACGCCTCCTCCGACTCGGACGCCAGCTTCCAAGTTATCCACTCTCCAGGACACACAGCAGATTCTATCGCGCTCTTATTTCCGTCCGAACGGGTACTTTACACGGCTGACTCTGTCCTCGGGCAAGGGACCACCGTGTTTGAAGATCTTGGGACGTATTTATCGACTCTTCGTTCTCTTTTATCATACCTCGACAAAGACACTGTTCTCTATCCTGGTCATGGACCCGTAGTTCACAATGGCGAACAGCTTATAAAGACATACATTGAACACCGGATGGAGAGGGAAAGTCAGATCATACAAGTACTGCAACAGGGAGGGACCTGGTCTACTTCGGAAATTGTCTCCAAGATATATGCAGCGTACCCCCGTGATCTATGGGAACCTGCTGCTCGGAGCGTGAATCAACACCTCTATAAGCTGGAGACTGAAGCAAAGGTCGAGAGGCTTGGCGGAGAGGGGAAAGACACTAAATGGAAGCTTCAGTCCAAATTGTAGTTGACCCTGAAAAAGCAGGATAGTGGTTTCGAGTAGATATTATACACCCGTAGTATGTAAGATAGCAAGTCCCAAAGTTCACTCTACAACGCATCAAAATTGATGTGATGTGATGCTCTTCTTCTCTCCAACTCGTCCTCTCGCTAAAGTCCATCGTTAAGTGACATCATCACCGATAACGATCAAGGATAAACTTACCTTCTCATTGAGATGCAGTACAAACACGATGATTGCCAATATCACAGTGGCTACGACGACTGTCACCGTCACCCAAGGAATCCACTGTCCAGGCCGCAAAAACAACTCGCGTTTCCATGATCCCTCACTCAGTCCGGGTGGTGGATGAATGACGACACGGGAATTTGGGATAACGCCTTCCATGTTTATGAAGTGGTCCTCGGTATGTTTTGTCGACCCCACAAAAAGGTTCTCGATATAGTTGTTTGTCCGGCCAAGGCCAAAAAACGAATAAGGCGCGAGCAGCGAATGATAAGAGGTTTGAGGGAGCTGACCGACTGATTGAAAAGATGTCAACACGTACGAATAGTCAGCACTCTGCCCCTCTTACCTTGAGCAGCTGACCGTTGACCAGAGGTGTCAAGAACAGTATACTTGTACGACGCTCCGGAATAGCTCACTCCGAATGGCTGTCTGGCGGTGAGACACACTCAACGATTAATGCATGACACTCACAAGATAACCCGAACCGTTCGGCATGGTGCACCAACCATTGTTACACGCACCATTCAATACTTGTTCCGACCATCAGTACGTGCACAATACCAAAAAAGTTGTACACACCAATCGCCTTTAAGAAGAACGCGTCATAGTAGATATTATTCTGGATGAACGTTATTGTGCCATGACTCTGCGCTCCCGTTCTCTGTACGATAACATCAAGCGTCCCCTGTTCGGCACCGACGTGTTATGTTCTCCTGCGGACACAAGATAAAACGACGTACATCTTCATCCATGTCCATGAATGTTACACCCCGTGCATCATACACGGCTTCTAGACTCTCTGCGCCTTTCTGGAGGAGCCTGAATCCACGCCGACCCTGTCCGTTCGCATCACACCCTGCAAGGCCCTTTGTACATGGTTCTGAAATCAGAAGCTTAGGCGTGTGTCTGTCTGCTGTCGCGGCGATTACCAACAACTCCGGGAAACCATCCAAATTTGTATCCCCGAGGCGAACCGGAAGTGGGAGAGGTGGCGAGAAAGTAGTATCTAGTACAACAAGAGAACTTGAAGGGGAGTCGACGAGGGAAGAGAAGGGGATCTGAATAAAAGCCTGGAGAATTTTGACGATGAGGGGTGAGCTATAACACAAACGAGGCTTCTCTCACATCGTTTTTTCCGTTCGTGCTAAGATCAAAACTGAAATTTGGATCCGCGATGCAAAGTGCTTCGGGCGGTCGGCAGAGTTGATTTCCTTGCTTATCGGTAGTCTGGGACCCGGCAGAATGGCAAACCGGTATCTGCTTGTTGTAGGCAATGTTGATCAAACAGCCGGAACCGACGCCGGTCGACGATGACACCGATGGGCACGTCGGGAACACTATGTCAATGGTCCCGTCTCGATCTGTAACGCATACATTGGTGCATAGTCCGTATCTATGCCAATTGACTTACCAATATCAGCAAAAGTAATTGCCTGTACCCCAGACGGAAGCGATTGGTGTTGGGCGAGAGAGAATCCAGAATCCTTGTTATTTACCCATATTTGAAATGATCTCCTGCCTGACCCCTCATCACAAACGAGAAAGATATCTGCAAAAGTGGGACGTGAGCATGACTCTGATTCCACGGGATCAAACTGACCGGCAAGACAATCTCCATTCAGATCAATGACTGCGTTGCTGTGTGGAGAAGCCAGCTTGCACTGCGCACCGTCGAAGGGGGGATCGACACTGGAAACAAGTCAGCAAGGTGAACAATGACGAGACCCAAAACCCACAGGTCAAATAATGTTGGTTGACTTTCGGAGATGTTCCAAGTATTTCTCCATGCTTTCAAAAGATTTGACGAACCCTGGCTGGGGGGGATCATACCGAGCAGATCAATCTTCATGTCCCCATTAAGATCAACAGGTATGGGTTGTGGAAGCGCAGAGGAGGGCGACGATATCGGGGTCGACTCTGTTAAAAACCCTCAGGCACAAACCGAGAAAGCCGTGCAAATCAGGTACATACGGAACGTTCCATCGTGATTACCCTTGTAAAGGGCCATATTAAGAGTGGTTGCAGAATTTGCGCTCATGACAAGGATGTCAAGCTTCCCGTCAAGTGTGAAATCTCCTGGAATGACGTTGTATATAGGCGTAGTATGCCGCAGTTGAGAGCTCTTCTCGAAAACGAATTCATCTAGGGAGAATAGTGAGGAAAAGAGATGAGGAGGAAGTAACTGGCTTACTATGGTCCCAGACGTATACGGACAGAACTTGCTGGCTCGAGTCTAGCGTCAGCACGTCTAGGCTTCGTTCCGGCTGAGTCAATGACAACGCGGGCGAGTAGTTGTTGACTCACAATTGATCTCCGTTGAAGTCCCCAAACGCAACTATACGATCTCCGTTATCCAATCCCATGGAACCTGCCTCCATAAGGGAGTTCTTCGTGAATCGTTTGGGAGGAAAGGGCCATATTGACGAGACAGGGCTGACGAGAAGTGATATCGCTAGAAGCACACGAGAGAAGTGTAGAATCGCGCTTGGACGCGTGCGTGAGGGGAAGGAGAGGAGACCCCCTAGCATATCGGTTGCGTGGTCGGTGAAAGGTTTTGATTGCAGTTAGACTACCAAGACTCATGACCGCAAGGTATAGCACCAACTTGCGATTCAAACACGAACAAACTACACAGCTTCGGTGCTAATAATCTACTCAACCGTCCCGATAATGCAAACTAGCAGCTGATACAATACATCTAGGATCATCTGAGAGGATCAAAGTCACCCCAATCGTCCTTTGTCACCGGTTTGTTAGTGGCAACAACGCGAGTAGGTTGCATAGGCGTTAACATGGATCCCATCGCAAGAGGAGAGGATTGTAACGGAGGTGAAGACATTGGGTGTGAAGGCATGATTGTCATGGAGGGGGTATAGTTCGGTGCAGTATGGCTAAGAGGTGATGCAAAAGTGTTGGATGGGGGTGCTGAAAGATCTGAGAGCGATATATTATAATTGGGCTTCGGAGATGCAGCAGCGGGAGGCGTCGAGTAGGACGAGATGGGCTGCGGTTGCGAAGGTGGGCTCGAGATGCGATGTGATTGAGTTCGCTGTGGATGTGTCGAGAAGGCCGATCTATCGAATGAGGATGAGGGCAACGGTTTGGCCCCGAGCCGTGGAGGTCGTGATGAGGATGTATCAGTAGCAAGTCGCGGCGACGAAGGTAACGATTGGGTCTGGGGGAGTTGAGTGAGTGGAGCTGCGGGTGGACTGATGGTTTGTGTTGTCACAGGTGTTGCATCCGATTGTCCGGTTGTCTGCGAGATTATCAGAATTTGCTTCTGGCTTCAAAGGGCTCTACTAACCTCAGGAGAGTTATTAAATATGCTACCCCAGACGTCATCATCCCAGCTTTTTGAGCCATCGATGACGGTATCTGGCTTTATATTGGCATTGCTACGGCCCACCAGTGTCTCAAAATCGACACCTGAGTCAAAGTTCGGCGGTGCAACACCATTGGCAGGTATAGATCGGTCTTCTATGCGCTGCGAGTCTCGCAAGAACTGGTTGTGTTCATTCTCGACCCGTTCTCCGAGTTTGCGGATGACCCCCATAAACCGCTGGAATTGTTGGACGTTCAACACTATGAATGAGCACCAGCATCAGCTAGGACTTCGACATCCTCGGTCAACTCACAAGGTCCAATGGACATCGACCAGAGCTGTGGAAGGACAAGAGTTGCTACTGCTTCTCTATCGATCTTAAAACCCATGGCCTCTTGGACGGAAAGAGTGGCCATCTGTAAGATACGATGCATCTGATCCTGTTTGGCGGCACAGTTGTGTTAGAGACATACCATCACAGCCGGTTCCTTCGTGCGGATCTTCGACAAGAGGGGACATAGCTTTTGTGTCAAGTTCGCCTGACGATACTTTCATTCCACGCTCCGTGCCATGAGAAGAGTGGACTAACTTGATCAAGTGTCTTCACCATACTCAAGAAGGTGACCAATGTGGCAACCTTCACCGAGAGTAGTTTGGTCTTGGTAAATACCAACTATGGAGACATGAGTGCATTCCATCATGACGATCATCAAATCGAGACACACCGCCACGCGGGGAAACAATACACCAGATACTTCCGCATAATCAATGGTTTCACACAGGTTAGGGACCACCCCTAAGGCCTGTTCCTGCACCTGTGCAACGAGATGGTATATGCGACGCGGACTGCACTGAGATGCTTACCACAGTATGCTCTGACTCCAAAGCATTATACACAAGTGGCAACACCTCTTCACTAGATGTCAGCGTATCAGAAAAGAATCCAAAATCTAACACCTACGTTCCCGGAAGACTCCCTTTTCAGTTTTGCTTTGTAACATTTCAAGATTATCCAGCAATGTGAGCATGTTTTGCGGCGGATCTTTGACAGTGAACAAGGGCTTAAGACTGGGTAGAACAAACTGTGCAAACTGAGTAGCTGACAGGATGTTCGAGATGGCGAAAACATTGGGCAGGATATACGGGAGAAGATGTGTGTCTTTCATCTGCAATTTCACGTTATCTCAGCACGCATTAGAATAAACGACAAGACTAAGATGTCGAACCTCTTCAAGCAGCGATGGTAATATCTTTCGAATTCTCAAACCTTCTGAGAATCTGCCCAAGACACTGGTTAGACCCTTCATAAAGGATATTTTCTCTTCTCGGGTCTTTGCCGTGAAATTTGATCGATCCAAGAAATTTAGCGTGGAGATCGGGAGCGAGGAGAAGAAGGGGTGGGATGGAAGAGTGGTAGGAGTTGGCCTACTTTGGGACCCTCGCGTAATGAGTGACCGCAAGAGGTCTTAGTGTGCGTGATATCAGGCTCGCGTAAACGGGGGGAAACTAAGAAGATAAATACCCTGCAAATCTGTGTCTAAATTCCCTATATCTGGAACTGGGCGACCTGCGTTATCGCGCAGACCGCCGAGACTTCCGTGATTCTGAAACGGCGGTTTACCTCTGCAGTGAACAGCGTATATCACAGCACCGAGAGAGTACATGTCAGACGCTGTGACGAGTACTTCATCCAAAGCATATTCCGGAGCTGTTGTGATGCTTTAACTTGACACACTCAACGGCAGAGGAGATGAAAATACCAATGTAATCGAATGAACGCTGAATGTAGGATGGGACACGACCATCAAATCCCGGGAACTCCCACCGGGACGGTGACCCGTCGGCAGTCATCAAGGGGATAGTCATACCCAAGCCAGATATTTTCCAATCACCCTGCAACGGCCAGCAATCAACTTAACCGAAATGTCATCGTCCAGGGACTTCACATACGGCTTCGTTAATAATAACGCATTCTGGTTTTAAGTTTGAGTGTATTAATTTTGCCGATGAATGTAAGAACGAGAGTCCCTTGCATAGCTGAAGGATGCCCTTTTGGATCTGGGTGAAGATAAACATACTGGGGGGGGGGGGGGTGGCAAGAGTGCCGTCACTCACTTCAATCTCATCAAGTTCGACAAGAGGGGTGTGATGAGATCCTCGTAGTATTGACATGTCCAGAGATGACAGAATGGGCTCCGTCGCAAAGATGAGCTCGCTGCGAGTTTCCTCGAGAGGCTCAACCATCTCTTCACGATATCTGGTCAGTAGAACAGATAGCAAACGCTGAGAGGACGTACCGAGTATGGATGGATGGCGCAACCTGCTCAATGCAGCAGCCTAACGAAGTGATCAGTTCTATATCGTGCTGGTAAGCGTGGTTGTGACCTCGGACTTTAGGATCTCCAGGACGCGTTCTTTGGACAAAGGGCCGAGGCCCTCCATCTCAGCTCGCTTGTCAAATGTCCAGACAGATACACGCTTGCTTGTGACCTTGTGGGTCGCCCCTTGAACCCTCCATAGACCAGCTCTGACTGACGTTGGTAGAGGAGGGTTTGTACCGGAAGCCGAAGATCCTGAAGGGGTTGGGGTGGATGACCGACTACCATTTTGTGGGCCGATGTTATAGGACTGTGATATTGCTGTTCGAGAGAAAAAGGATGTCGCTGCGGCAAGCATGGCGTCGTCGAGCCGTCTCTCGAGCCAAACTGACCGGGAATCGGGATGGTAATTAAACTTGCTGATGTAATGTAAACGGTGTACTACGCATGAGACAGCTTTGCGGATCTACAGTATCTTTCGGCTGACCTTTACACTCACCTTACCGACAATGAGGCCGACTCTTCGTGTGCTTGACCGTCGCGCGGTGCGCTCAAAGAGCACGGCATTCATTGGGCTTGGTCGGATGGGCTCAGAGATGGCCTACAACCTGTTCTCCAAGAAGTTTGCACAATTCCCCGATTCACACTTTGTGGTGTGCGACGCAGTGCCGGACAGTGCGGTGGCCTTCCGTCAGAACCTCCTGTCTCAGCTCCCAGGCGCGAGCATCGATATCGTTGAGACCCCCGAGGAGTAGGTGACTCAGTTTAATAGATCAACTCATGTAGACGCATTTGGCAGAGCTGTGCGCTCTTCTGAGACAGTGATCACGATGCTACCCTCTTCACCCCAGGTCAAGACTGTCTACTGTGGTCGAAACGGGATTATACCCGCGCTGAAAGCATTAGAGAGTACCAAAACGCAAAATACTCTGTTCATTGACTCTACAACATTGGATGTGGGTGTCGCGCGTCAAGTCGCCAGCGATGTCATGTTGACAGGGGCACAAATGATTGATGCACCGGTATCTGGAGGTTTGTATTGTTCGAATGGTCGCCGTCCCACCTATTGAATACAATAACAGGCGTCACCGGTGCGCAAGCGGCCACCCTTTCATTCCTGGTCGGCGGTGCAGAAGCGACTTTCCTCCAAGCACGGCCTATTCTGGAGCTGATGGGGAGGCGCATTATCCACTGTGGATCGTCTGGGGCGGGGTTAGGCGCAAAGATTTGCAATAACCTTGTGCTAGGTGTCCAACAGATCGTCGTCGGAGAAGCTATGCTCCTTGGGCGGAAATTAGGACTTGACCCTGCAGTACTTGCTGGCGTGATTAATAGCTCGACAGGAAGCTGTTGGGCTTCTTCTGTCAACAACCCGGTGCCGTCCTCGCTTCCAGACAAGACGCCACCCTGTGAGAAGGATTATGAAGGCGGTTTCGCGACGGCTCTTATGATGAAGGTAGGTCGATCTTATTCAATGTGCCCGACTATGTGGCGAGTGATCTGTCACGCTAGGACATGGATCTCGCGAGGAACATCGGGAGGGCTAGTCACAGTCCACTTCCTCTCGGCGAAGCTGCGCGGGAGATTTATGAAGAAGCGATCCGACGGCGGCCAGACCTTGCCAAGAAAGACTTTTCGTCCGTGTATGTACACCTGAAGGATCTCTGAGGGGCGCATACTCCTGAGGGAGCGAAACAAGGATCCATGGTGTACGTCATTGAGACATATTTGTGCTGATTAAGGGCCTGGTTGAGTGTAATTGACCTAATTCCGCTTCGCGTTTATTGCAAGGGGTGGCGTCGGGAGAACAGCCCGGATGGTAGAGATTCCATTTCCGAGCTGTGACAAAAATCGACGATACGGTCATATTGCAACTACAACCTTAGCTGTCTTTTTCACTTACGTAATACACGAATCTTGTGCTCGAGATTTGGTTGCCTCCGCGACGATGGCCGTATAAAGGACGGCCGGTGACAACCGATCAGTCCTCCCCGTCCACTTCCACCATGTCTGGCAGCGGCGACAAACCTACCGCCATCATTTTTGGTGCGCTCCCTCTTCATATCCTCCCTCATTTCCCTGATCCACTTCCGATCTATCACAGGTGGCATCAACACCTATTCCCGCGCCCTCGCCGCTTGGCTAGTCCCTCTCGACGGTCCGCGTCTGGTCTCGGTATGCTTCCTTGCCCTCCTGTCCATTCTCATCGCTCAAATACCATATTAGCACCTTCGCATCGTGGACAAGTTTTCCGTGTCCCCTCCCACAACGTGAGTGCACTGTTCTCTACTTGCAACACCAGACTTATTCTCATCTGCTTAGCTATCTTGGGGCAGAATTCCCAAAAATTCTATCCCAGCCGGATGTCGAATATCGCCAAGCCAATCTTACCGTCCCTAGTAAGTCATCAGCCGTCGGGGACAATGTCCATCTAAACACACCCAAGCCGCTGTCGCCTCTGCCTTTGACCCACTGCCGGGAAAGGCCCCTTTTTCTTATGTATTCGATCTCACCGGAGAGGTTAACCATGACCGCGGAGAAGTCGTATGTCACGCTTCCCTTCGTCTGCCTCCTATTGTTGACACATTGCTTCCTAGATTGCCATCAAGTTGACATTCACAGTTGCCCGCAACATCGCGTTGGAGGCTGCGAAACGCAACGTAAAAGCATACGTGCGCCTACAACAACCGGTGTATGAATCTTCTGACAAGGGTACCCATGGCGAGAAAGAGGACGTCAAACCCGTAAGACCACTTGATGTTTGGTGGCACGAAACACTCCGCATGTTGTCATCGATTCAAGGGTAACGGTCCGAAATCTGTCTAAAAAAAGTACGCTAACACTCATTAGGTTGAACCTTGTTATTTTGCGGTGTGGTTTTGTGTATGGTCCGTACGTGGAATATGGCCTCTGTGAGAAACACTGCCCTTTTGGTTATATGATTCTGACGTGGTGATTTGAAGATCCTCTGGTCATTACCGTCGCATCAGTATATGGGTATATGAAGAAACCCATGAAGACGATGTAGGTTTGGCCCGACTTGTGATATTCCAAGACTGACTAGCATTCGTAGATGGGGACCAGGCAAGGAGCCTGTGCACAGTGTACATGTCGAAGACGTGGCAGGCGCAATGTGGGCATGTGCAGTGTGGATAGACCAACAGGGTCGTGAACAGGCTATTGCGTTGGCTGGAGAGAAGATACCCTTTCATAACGAGAAGAGCAAAGCCAAGGAGGTGGACGGGATGATTTCACCGGACGAACAGCCAATTGCGCCGTTGTTTAATCTGGTGGATGACTCGGATACGACACTCGCGAATGGGGGTTCGATGATTACCGAGTATTTTGGGACGACGTTTGAGTTCTATTCAAATTTTGAGACGACGATTGCAAAGGTGCGGTGTCTCTGTTCGCTCGGTGATGCGAGCTGTCACGTTAACTGCCAAACAGCTCAAGCTAGAGGACTTGGTCGAGGAGATCAACGAGCACCACGTCGGGACATGGACGGAGATGCTCCAGCAGTCGGACCCGCCCATTACACACACACCATTGAACGCATACATGGACAAGTATGCATTATCGAAACACAAGCTTGCATACAGCAACGAGAAGATCAAGAGCGTTATTGGATATGAACTGAAGCGTCCGTTGTTCGATCGCGAGACGTTGAGGGAGGTGGTAGAAAAGTGGAAGGAGGAGGGGACGTGGCCACAGTTAGAAGGGTGATGATTTATATTGCACGAACATCTACGGAGGTTTTGTTTTTGGGGTTTGGTATCTGCATTTCTCTCTCCGCTTGCTATTCACGATCGCCATGTTCTGACATCTATGTTGTTACTCTTGCTGTACCCCGCTGACTAATAGTGTTGTTTTAATCAATCAACTCCTCTCACGTGAGCAATGATTGCATTGCTTCCGCCGCAGTCGTAGTTGCGTTCAGAAGACCGTAAATGAAAAGCAAATTGGTAAGTATAGTGTTCTTACTACTGCAATGGCATCCCCAACCAACGAAGCGAGCGCCCGCAGCTCCTCTGAAGACATCACCGAGGAGCAACAAGCACTTCTTCACCCTTCACCAAGCATGGGTTCAGACATTGCCAAACCAGAAGGCCGCCAGGGAGATTGCTCTGCAAATATCGCCGTATGGGTGTGTTCGGCGCTTCGTCCCTTTTCCGTGCTTTAATACCCTTTCCCCCGCGTTTTGCGGCCTACAGGCTTCATTTTCTGTGAGCATGCCTAATAATGTACTTTGTGTCGTATCTGACAAATCCCACGCAGGTCTTTGCTCTAGCGACATGGGTTATCATCTTCAGCAACGACCCGGCCTCCTTGGGTTGGTTCAAATTCCACCCGCTGCTGCAGACCTTAGCCATCGGTTGCTTCACGTACGGTAAGCACCTCGATCGCATAATTTGCGTTTCACCGACCACTTTCTGTCGCAAAGGCATTTTGACGCTTCAACCCACCTCACAGCCCCACACCAAGGCTGCAGGTCTCCAAAGGCACCAGATCGCCATGATCGGTCTCGGTGTCCCCCTCATCCTCGCGGGAGGGCTCGCCATCATCTTGCAGAAGAATAGCCACGATGCGCCGCATTTTACGACTTGGCACGGTGTAAGCGACCGCCGCTTCTCGCCCGTTTGCTGTGCGTTCATGATTTGTGTAGACGTTTGGACTTGTCACCGTCGCGTGGATCGTCGTCCAAACCCTGGTCGGGGGCTCGACTGTGTGGCTTGGCGGCGCTGCCTGGGGTGGTGGAATGAAGGCTAAGGCGATGTGGAAGTATCACAGGTAACGAACGACGCGCGTGGCATCATTCTAGTCACACTCACGCGCTCTCGCGGCTCTTAGGTTGTCGGGGTACATCCTGTTCCCGGTTCTCTTGTTTACAGCACATCTAGGAGGGGGTTCTGCCTGGGTAACCGACAACAGCGATTCGTTTGTGCGGCTTCTAGCCTACTCAATTGCGCCATTTGTCGTTCTTGCTGCGGTTTACTCGCGTATCCGGTGAGCGATTCGGGGTCTCGGCAAAGCGGGATATTTTTCTAACCGTATGCACTGAACAGCCCATCGAAGATGAAACTCTTCTAAGACGTCCCTGGCTGCTCTCGTCATGTACTCTAGTCTTTCCCGAGAAACGTTATATTGTCTATGTGACCATACAGAGAATATATTGTTTTGATGTCGCTCAGCTAGAAACATGTTTCGAGTCCCCTGAGGGCGTACGTTGGGGTACGGTGACCACTTCCGCCAAGAATCCTGGTAAGAACCGTTCTAGCCTCGCTTGGGTTGCAGTCCACATCGTGCGCTGCTGCTCGTTACGGTCGTCCTCGGCCGCAGGTGGTGGGACAAGGATGCTCGCTGCATTCATCACCAAGACCACATTCTTGAGTGATTCCGAAACTGCTTCATACTGGGTGCGCTTCAGTCAACGCTAGCAAGGACAACGGACAGGAGCGGGCACGTACCAGCTGTTCGCTCTTCTCTGCGCTGATCAGACGGTCAAGCAAATCCAGGATTTCAATCCACAGAATCCGGATGTCCGCGCTCCGATGGCTTTGGGCGACTTCGAAATGCATAAAGACCTTGCACAGTAGCGCAGAAGCCCGTAATCGCGTCTCCGACATGCCCTGCGGATCTATCAAATACACCTGGGGTTTCAAGAGCTCGTCCAAGATTGGGAAAATCACACTGTTGAAAATTTCTTCGACCTGGCCATGGTCCGCCTCATCGTAGATGAGCTGAGGACCGAGCAAGAGGCGTTGCAGCTGACTAATGGCAGTGTTTCGGACGAGTCGGGATGGATTCGTTGACTGTCTCGCCAAAGACGAGCCCAACGGTAGGCAATAATACCGCCAAACTGTTTTTTGAGAATGTCAGCATCGAGCCTACACGGACCCAGGTCAACCGATGGATTACCTTGTCCGGGCTGCAACTTTGCAGACTCGGCAAACGGCGCGATGATTCTCTTCAGGTCGAAAATGAGGTCGATAGACTTACGACCGCGATCGATGGGGGGTGAGCTAAAACGGAGTGTGAGTAAGAGTCAGCTGTAAAGGAGAGTTGACCGACTCTGCAGTGGGCTGTTGCGGTGTCCGGCGAGGCCTTGATGATGTCAACCGTATCGGCGCCCCCGCAGCGGTAGCAAAGTCGTCCAGGGTGGACAAGAGTCCCACAAAGTTATCCGGGGTGATTTGTTGACCCGGTCCTTCGGAGGCGAAATTCGCAACAAGATTGAACGTGGATCGGGCTGCCTCGGGGTTCGAAATCGTTGAACGGAGCGTTGCAAATATGACATTCCACTCGGTCTGAGTGCTATGTCGACCATCAGTAACGACCGATCCAGGCACTCTGTCCGAAAGGCTAAAAACGGCTCACCTGGCGGAAGGTTTATGTTGCAAAATCAAGCCCACACCTGCCACTACGTGTTCCGCAACGGAGTTGGCAACGGACGACGGCAGGTTGGAGATCAAATCGAGTGATATATAGAGTTGATCGCGCAATGCATCCTTCATTTCGAACATGTTGGCATTAAACGCGGGCCAAGTGGGTGCATACTCACCTTCTGAGCGAGGATCAACGCAAGGCGTAAAAGTGCAACAACAGCTCGCTCAATGAGCAACACACTGTAATGGGTTGAGGCAGATAGGAGTGCCGATAGGTGCTCGAAAATCACGGGCCTGAAGTGCGCATAATTCAGTCATAGATGTGCGCACATAGGCTGATGGCGACTTACCAAAGATCCTCGATACACTGGGTCGTATGGCATGCAATACTTACCATCGTTTCCAGAAGGAAGACAGCAGCAGGATCGTAGGGTAGAACGTAAGTTCCGTCACTGGATGCTCCGCTGTACGGGCTTGCGCCATCGTCAGATTCTTGCTTGAGCCGAGCAATTGTTCTCTCGTGCGCGAGCGCCTCGAGTGCTCTAATGGCAGCGACCAGGGCCTCCGAGTCTAGCTGCCTAAACGACAGTCAAAGATCTGCGTTATCCTCTCCACTACGGACTCACATAATCTGTGCGTAAAGTTCGTCTAGACGACATGACGCTATGCAGTCAATGGTGCATAGCGTGCTCTCTACCTCTTGGTCGGTGGCTTCGGGTACAAGGTTGTCAGAGCTCGTGCTATAAGGGGTCATGAGGTATGATGACAGGGCGGAAAGTAAACCGCCATCACTCCTTGGAGCTAGCCTTGATGGTTGAGCGCCACGCAACGGTATCATTGTAACACCACCAAGGAAGTCCTCCATTTGTAACATTCTTGTTGGCAGCAACGAGTGCATGAACAGGTTCTCGAACATCTCGAAAATCTACACAAGGGTTAGTGCTCGAAGTGATGAAATGATAGTAGATAATCTTACTTGTGTCCAACCTTCACGAAGAGCATTACCATTGCCATTGACAATATTGAACAAGACCACCGCAGCCAGTTGTCCTTTGAAATTTGTTCCAAATTTGACAGACAACGAGGAAACGGTCACAGACTGTCGGTCAACTTCAACGACCGGATAGTTGGGGACGTGAACAGGAAGGTCCTCAGACAAGAGGCTGGTGGCCTGCGAAAGCGAGACTACCACAAAATCAAACACGTCCGGCAGATTGAAGTGTCCAGCCAGTGTAGCGCATTGTCGGAATCCTGAAATTGCTCGCTGGATTACATATTCATCATCGAAGGTGATGAAGGCATGGGCGATGGCAGATATAACTGGCTTCCAAACGGTTCTGAACATGTCGAAATCAAACAGAGCGGAGTTGCACATCATGAAGCGCCCTACGAATTTTCTTCAGTCGCGAGTACTTTTAGAATGGTGTATACCGACCTGATTGCCGCGAGGGGGTAAAAAGCTCTTTCCACGCATACTCAAACCCTAGCTGGCCAGTATGCTCCTCTGGCATAATGATTTCACGCTTGCGTATCGAGTCATAAATGTGTTGCTAGAAAATGTTAGCCAGAGCAGATGAGGATTGGGATAACCCATACTAGGAACTCGGATGAAAAATCTTCTCCGCCATTCTGTCCCCTCAGATTCCGTTGGTAATCCTCGATTGCCATCCGTTTCTAGAATATTATGAGCTATGGAAGAAGGGTAACAAGAAGGTTGCACTTGCCCGGATTTGAGGATTGTGTTGATCAGTGTTAAGCATAATGATCGAGAATGCCAGGACATAAACAGCATCTTGAGTTTTGATTTCAGCTGAAAATGAGCAGTAAAGTAGATTTCAGCAATGAAGTGATACCAAAGATATCTATACTTACCTGGCTTTGAAGCAAAATAGACCGACGCAAATGTCTCAGCGATACGATCGATTTGTTGAGCCTCCCCGGGAAGTCTGAGGGTTTCGAGCATCTCCCGCATGGCATCCACCATCGGTTTCTGACGATGTCGGTGTGAGCTACAAAAAATCTGAGGAAGAGAAGTAATTCACATCTTTGAAATCGAACAAGTTCATAAACTCTCTTAGTAGTTCTAAATTATCTGCCTTGGACAGGTAATCCCCGAGCAGGCGCTTATCTAGGCGAGTAGAGCTTTTAAGGAACTTTGCCAAACTCTTTGCCCGAGATACTTCTGGGGAGAGGTCCGAGTATATGAGTTTGTTCTCCTCCAGGAAAGCGAGCCCGAGCTTGGGCTTTGAGTTGAATCGGACTGCCCCTGTCAACACAAGCTTCTTCCTAGATTTATTTTGCAAGAGTTGTTTTGGTGGCTCGAAATCCTGGGGAATAGTTTCAGGATGGGTTCCGGTGGATGAATGTGAGACATACCGGTTTCCAGGCCTCGCTTTCCTGCACCCCAAGTGAGCATATATGATAAGACGCAAACAGACACCTACCCCTCGCGCGCGTGCTGCCATGTCATTCACGAATGCTAGCAACATATCCAAACAAAGGTACTGCGAATGCAACTGTTGCGTCTCTGAGGCCGACGAGTATTGCCAAGGGTACACCCCCTACAAAGAAGAATGAAGTGACGAAGGGACGATGATACATGCTAGACCAACCTTTGTCAAGAACTCTATGAGCCGCTCAAAAAGATTCTCGCAATTAATGTCACAATCATAGTTCGTGTAAAGATCAACCATGAAACTAGGATGCCGGGATATCTGACTCAATGTCTCCAACATCAAGTCGCGGGTGTCACCACGGGCAGGTTGTACGGGAGGACGAGAAGGCACAGGACTGCCTTTCTCTAACTCAAGTTCCGTGTCAACCGGCCCGAGAGTGGGAGTCGAAGTAGCGGAGGTGCCAGGACGTGGTGAACTTGTTTGGCGTTTCTTTGTCGTATTGGATCTCAGGAGAGGAGGGGTTGCAAGGCGATCGATGCTGAAAGCCAAAAAAAGTTCCTGCTGCAACTTGAGGTGTGGCCGCATGGTCTCGAACAGCGAAGAGATCGTTCGCAGAGCGCCCTGCAACACAGCGGGGTTGTCGGAACGCGCGAGCTGGAAAAGGTATTTACATCCGTGATCTAAAACCAGGACCACAAGGGAAGGGTAATCTCCAATCCTGGCCCCGCAAATTTCGATAGTACTGTTCAGGATGGTGAGAGCAGTCAACCGCGTCGAGTCTGTGTGAACTTGGTCATTTGGATCCAGAATATTAACAAGCACCCGAAGGAGCTCCAAGAGGGCAGGAAGCCCATCTGCGATGGATTAGATATGAGAAAAATTCAAGGGACACGTGTTAAAACCCACAAGGTCTGGGTGCAACAACAGATGGGGCACCTCCTTCCGCGGTTCTGTCCTGGGTATTGGCTGCATCGAGTGTGGGGTCCTGTGTCACAGTATCTGTATGCTTTGTCTCTTCCCCGAGTGCCCCTGGAGAAATTGCGTTGTCGATGACTTGACTGTATGAAGTTACAGTAATCGGGACCGACAGGCTAAGATCGCCATGCAGAGGTTCATCTTCGTGAACCCGGAGTTTCGCTTCCTCCTCGGCAGGGTCAAATTCGTAGAGGCGCCCAAATATCGTTCGAGCGATTGAAAGCATCGTTGACTCCGCAGACCGCCGTAAGACATCTTCGTTGTGTTCATCAGAGGGCGCGGAATAATGGAAGATGAAGGTACAAACCACTTAACCTCATCTGACAACACGTCGTCAACACCGTTTCCAACATCTCACAGATCTCCACATCTCCGAGGAACGCTCCTACGCTACTGCCAACCATGCAGTCGTGGATTACTGTCATGATTTTGAGTAGAACGACCTCGTCGCCCGACGAATCGCTCGCTTCGAATTTACAGTGCGATACTGTGCTGCTCAGTTCGACCAATGCAATTTCCAGTTCGATGGAATTGGCTGAAATCAATCCACATACGAAGAAACTGTGAAGGGCGGAAAGCGCCGCAGATGTAATGGGGCCGGTCGAGATTGGGGAACGGATGAGGGCGAAAAAGGGGGCGAGAAGCGCAGGAAGAGGTATGCTCTGGATATCTGGAGCATCATGAGGCATGAATCTCAACCACAAGTCAGACTAACCTTCAGCACCACGAACGGTACGCTTGAGTTCCTGGAAGCCACCCATGAGATCTGCCTCTGGCGAGACTCTCCCAGGACGTCGGTTATTGTCTCCAGGACTTGCTCTCCGAAGACCAAGGTCCCTTGCCAAGGCGGAATCTCGAGCGTGGAGCGTATGTGCTGCAGAGGCCCAACGTGAATTCTTTCGCATGACCGACGTCACGGCAAGCATCTCCGAGAGGAGGACATGCTTCTGAGCTATTCGCGGTGTCGATCCGAGGGATGAAGAATGCATAACGGGATGAGTTGGTTAGGATCACGCACTGCCCGCCTGGCGTAACCTGTACGTGTCGTTTGTTTGTTTCAGAAGCCTTTGACAAACAACAACTATCTATTACGTCTCCAGCCAAAACACAGATTGGAGTTGTCGCGGCCTTAGTACAGTCGCAATGCTCGGGTAGTTCGTATTTTGTCGATTGATACAATGAATCTGCTATTTACTGCCCTGAAGGTTGGCCAGCGTCTGCCCGCGTTGCCATCGCAGCCTGTCCAGCTGCAGTTGCCGCCAACCGAGTACGCTTTCGCTCGGCCTCTTCAGTACCATCAGCATGTTATTAAAAACGTAATAATAATTAACCCACCAGCCTCCTTCTCTCGCTCGATGTCGCTTACTATCGCCTCAATTTCCGGCAGCTCCAAATTCTGGAGATCAAACACGGTCTATGGAATGCTTGGAGGACTTCAGGACAGGCTCACAGTGATCTTTCCATAACTTTCCATCACACTGATCTCGATATTCTTTGCTCCTGTTTGCACAACCTCAAGAAGACTCTTGACTGTCAGCTTGATACTCTCTTCGCGTGTCATATCATCCTTGTGGTTCTTCTCTAGGAACTCGCGGACTGTTTTGGATGAACGGCCGATAGCATTTGCCTGCAAATGTTTTTTGAGAACTATTATCAAAGAACTCAAAACAGGGCCACCAACCTTCCATGCACTGTAAATACCACTAGGTTCTGTCTGATACAGTCTTGGTTTGATATCGTGGGGGTCGAAACCGACGATCAGTGTTGAGATACCAAAGGGACGAACGCCACCCGATTGCGTGTATTTCTGACCGAACATAAGGAATGTAGGATCTGATGGGGTCCATGAAAACATGCTTACCTGTTGAATACCTGCGATGTGTCTCGTGATGTACTCCACCGTCACTGGGTCTTCCACCGTTAGTCGATGACTTTGACATTCTATCCGCGCCTTGTCGATGAGGACACGACCGTCAGCAGTCAGACCTTTGGAAGGTGTGAGTCCGAAGCAATCGATCGGGGGCGGAATGTGATACCAGCAAATGCCAAGCAAATGTGATCGTCAAGCATCACGACCTTGCGGACTGTACGAGGGTCCTGGAGCTGCAGTACAGATTTCTTCTCCACGCCCATTACAACGACATCCTTGCCTCGTACGCCGACCTGGTAGGAGTAAGACTGGGTCAACTGGAAGTGCACGAGAGTCAATTACTGCACATGTCCCCTTTCGAACGGCTTCAAGCGCATACTCGACCTAGATATACTTCATGAAATGGAGGAATCGAGGATAACGCGTCTGGACACTACCTGGAACAAGTGGCCGTCAGGAGAGAAGACGGTGAGTGCTACGGTACAAGATCAGTGATTGACTCGGAGTAAAGAAGTGCTACTCACCGCGATCGTAGGACCTGGACATGGTTTGGTGTATGGACGCGCGTCCAAAGCTGGTGTATCCCCCAGTCGCTTATGTAAGCCACTCTCCATCGACACTGCCACCGCCGCGTAGCATCATAAAACGTTCCGACGGTCTCGCTGACATGGCCATGTCCGAGTCGGACGATATAGAAATAGTGGAGAAGAATATCGTAGACGCAAGGTAACCTATCCTTGTTCCCATCCTGGTCGTTCTTTTTGACATGTGCAAGCCTTTCTGTTTCTGGAAACAACGATATCTGCCAACTCTGCTCCTCTAACCTACATGGTCTGAGAGCCGACGAACGAAACGATCACTATAACAAACACAAATCTGGTCTCCACATAAGTACGCTTTGAGTGGTCTTCTTTGCCTGTGCCTCCGAGCTTGACGCATTTACAGGCTCACGGACCAAACGCGAAAGACCCAAACCCGCTTCTCAGTCTGTGGTTGCCTCCCAGCGAAAGACAACGCCGATGAAGTTCAGGAGGAACGCGGAAAATGCTGCGCGAGAGGACGTTTTCTGGTATCCTGCACAAGCGGAGGCACCACCTGATAATTACACACCTGGTGAGGCATCTTGTGGTGAGGTTAGGATTAGCCCCTGAAGACATCATGCATGCCAGGAGTACTCTCAATTTTGAAAGAGGCACTGAAGAAATCCCACACGAAAGGTGCCACTAAACGTGCTTTTTTATGCTACGAGCGGACGCCTCATATTCAGCGTGAATCGTTTGACATGACCTGGGGTTGCGGGCACGTGGGCTCACTTGGCTTTGGAAACGTGAGGTTTGGGCTGACTAGTGTGTCTTCAGATATCGCAACTTCCTGATGACATGTGCCGCTCTCATGGATCAGCGATCCCAGACCATCTACTTTGCCCTCCTCGGTGACCCGTTACCTCCTGGTGTACGCAATCTACAACACTGGTTAGAAGACGCTTGGAAACACGGTAGGATTACATTGATATAAATTGATTTTTGGGTACTGAGACGGTCTAGCAGGCTATGATGAGGTCGGCGCTGGTGATTTCGATCATAAATTAGTAGACACCAAGGAGAAAATTGGGACCGCAGGTAACGTGTAATGAATATAATCAGACATTAGCACCTGATGCAGACCACCCAGACCTCTACGTTGCCTTCACATCTCGTAAAATCCCGTAAGATTCATGATAATTTGTGGCTGACGTGGGACAACTGAATGGAAAATCGGTTTAGCTGCATACTTGTGGATTTTGACCTCGGGAAATCCAAAAAAGGTTTGCCGTTTCATCTTTCGGAGACATACCGCTCACCCCGATCTTACAGGGTTTGATACGCTGACAGAGTGGGTCGTCAATTACTTCACCGAAAAGCCCGCAGGAGATGTCAACAAGGTACTCTGTAACACGTCGCCTGTTATGGCCACCGGGAAAATGCCTGTTATAATGCAGTACGACGGTCATTCCATGACAATCGTGGGGTATGAGCTTGCGAAAAACGGGAAGTACAACCTTCTTGTGTTCGATCCTTCAAGGTAACGTTTCGACGACGTGAACATTCATGGGATGTTGAGAATTGATAGAGCCGAACAGCAAAGTCAATAAAGACATTCGTCAGGCTGCCCTCAACGTGTCAACTAGTGTGGATGTCCCGCTAGGTAAAGGCAAACTCCGTGATCGATCGCAGTCCCCTACTCCCAGGAAGCGATCACGTACGAACCAGGATCCCGACAACGGAGTAGTCAGCATACCCGACTCAGACGACGATAACATAGATCATGCACGTCGAACTGTGGCCCTCAAGTCGACTCTAGATCCAGACACAGTCATCAAAGCATTCAGGCTGAAGAAAGCTGCTCAGTTAGTCCGCTTTCGGCCACATGACCTACCGTTTAACCTGGGTATTGTTTCAGGACTAAGCATAACTACCAACTTCTGTACTTTACCATGGGTGATCCGCTCTCGGACGAGGAGCAAAACGATGGCAAAGTTGCTCTCAGTGTCGTTGAGTGTTAATATCTCGCTGTATATCCTCGGAGCTCGTTGGCCATATGCGAGGAACCAATACCATTCACCTCGCAAAGAGGGACGATACGCTGACCGTCACGAATCCGAATCTATATTATCATGTGGAAGCCACGATGCTCTGAGGCGTTCCAGGTGTAATGTCGGGTTGAGAAGTTCCTGATAGTGGAGGTAAAAACAACGCAGTGACTGCCGACCTCACGGCCCGATCCCAGGCTTCTTGTATACGGTATCCTCCTGCTCTCATGATGCCCTCTCGGTCTTCTCGTACTGCTTCACTGTAGACGTCGTCGTAGTCGTCCCGCAAGGTATACATATCCTCGTATGCATACCAATCGTCCTGAAGGGGGACGTGTGGCACGTCGGGAACGGTAGTGCTCTGCGCTGCACGTGAGCGTAAGAGTTGTGCACTACTCTTGGCCAAAGTAGTGGCAGCAGTGCGAGCAGACAACCGCTTGTTTGCCTCTGCGCGGGATTTTGCGATGACCTTGGCAGCATCTGTGGTACTGGTCTCCAATCGATTGATGATTTCTCGTCGGTCTTTTTCCTTCTCCTCGCGTTCTAATTCTTCCTCCTTGCGGGCTTCGAGTGCACGTTGTTCTCTTTCTAACCGATCTTGCTCTTCCTGCTCTTTTAAAGTTTGGACGTATTGTTCGTCTCGTCGCACGTTGAGTTCGATTAATGATGCATTCTCTTTGCGATATCTCTCTACCCTAGCCTCAGTCTCCGCAACATCGACATCGTGAATGAGATTGAACGCTAGATTCAAGTTGAAGAGCGAAATTCAGCGACGATCTAATATATGTGGGCTTACTTATATCCTCGACTTCTTCGAGGTAGTCATTGAACGATCGAAGGTCTGAGAAATCTTCACGGCGCTTGTTAAAGCTGGAAGAGACGCCATTGGGATAGTTGCAAACTACAGGACAAATGGACTTACTCTTTCGCTACACGCCTCCGTACTGCGACTTCCTTTTCGACTGTGAGGTCCTCGAACGTTTGTGGGGTAAATGCTAATTTCCGGAGGATCTTCTGACATATCGGGCACGGGGCAGGTCCGAGCGTGAACAACCGATCGATGCACGATTCGCACCTGGGAGCGCGGTTAAGTTATGGGAACCACACGGGCGTGGTATAAGTTACATTTTGTGATAACACGCGCTGACGAGCAATCGCAACTTTGGGTTGAGATATCGATCGGACTTGCATACAGGGCATTGATCGTCCATAGACTGCCATGGTTCCTGTCTCAGGAAACTGAAAGAGGGGTGGCGCACGCGTAGGACTTACGAAATATTCAGACGTTCTGCCAGATGCATCCTTGACGCCACCTCCGAATACCGTCGAAGAGGTACTCTGGACCTGAGGGGTATTTGACCGGGTGGAATGAGAATTTGTTGCGGTGGTGCCGCCCTTGCGTACGGTAGTGCCTTTGAGCCACCCCCCAGCACCGCTCGCACGGGACATGGCAGTGGACGGTAAAGTGTAGTGTAGTAGCTTATATAAACATCTCGGAGGGCATAAGCCTCGGGTAGTACTACTGCGGGATCGTGACTGTAGTACAGCCTTGACTTAGTAGCACCTTGAGACGTGTTTCGCTCGAAAGGAAATAATGGCCCAGGAACACCACCTCCAATCGATCCCGAATGTCCTCGGTCATGTCAGCTTAACAAGGAGTATTTAAATGCGGATGGTCCACGCAGCTCAGGTTTCACTAGTCACTTGTTCCCCCCCCATTTCGTCGTCGTGACCGGCAGTATTTTTAGCCTGGGCGAGCTCCGAGCCTGCCTAGCTAGAGGACCCACAGTGACAAAAATCTGGCGCCCAGCAATTGTCCTCGGCGGCTAACGCGGCATTCCAATATTCCCAGTTCGAGCGAGCTTCGAAGTTGTAAAGCAACCACCGCTAGGCGGGCCCATCGGCAGAACCACTACGCAGAAGGGCCAACCATACCACGCCCTGAAACAAGACTATATTTGTGCGTCCAATTTATTCTCATTTATCAACTTGATTAACACCCCCTCAGCTATATAACCAGCCCCCTCCGGTCCCTAATACACATTTAACCTCTCCAGTCGTTCTTGGGCCAACTCTGATCATTCCTGCGTTTCTCCTCGCTTCTCTCCTTTCTGTCCGTCATTGCGGCATCACTCGGAATCTCTCACCCCAATCAAATCATGGATCATTTTCACGCGCCAACACCCCACCCTGCTGCATCGATTCAGCCAGGAATGGCATCATACTGTCGTCAATCTGCGCCCATCGTCTACGATGTGCCCATGACCCCTCCCGTGTCTCCAGGTCACAGTGAGGATGGGGCAGATGCTAGCGTCGTGATGGTACGCCAGGGGCAAGGACCATATGCAGAGAAACCACCAACTCAAGAACTCCAGTTACCACGGCACCAAGCTCCCGTCTTGCAGGCAACTTATCCTCACTGGCACCATCGCGACCCTCAGCGGCCCCTCACTCCGCCTCCTCAGTCTGCCCGTTCCCTCGAAAATGAGGAGGTCCACGTTGAGAAACCGGGCGTTTTGAAATTAACCGATTTTGAAGTGAGAGGGGCTTTGGGTAAAGTTCCGTCGTTTCTTCTTGGTCCACACATTGCTTATTGTTTTCTCTAGGTACGGGGACATTTGGTCGCGTTCTCTTAGTTCGCCTTAAGTCAGCAACTCCCGGGTCTCAGAACATTTTCGCCATGAAGGTTCTTCGGAAAGTTGAAATTGTTCGCCTCCGCCAAGTCGAGCATGTTAATGCCGAGCGTTACATCCTGTCGCGGGTCCGGCATCCTTTTGTTGTAGATCTCTTTGCAACCTTTCAGGACAGCTTGAACATCTACATGCTCATGTCCTATGTTCCCGGTGGCGAACTCTTTACTCACCTCCGCAGGGCCCAGAGGTTCACCCCCGACGTTACGCGGTTCTATCTGGCTAACATCATTCTTGCCCTGAAATACCTGCATTCCTTCAATATCATATACCGTGACCTTAAACCCGAAAACCTCCTTCTGGATTCGCGCGGCTATCTTCGTTTGACAGATTTTGGGTTCGCCAAAATAGTCGACGATCGCACGTGGACCTTGTGCGGTACACCAGAGTACCTAGCCCCAGAAATTATTCAGTCCGAGGGGCATGGGAAGGCTGCGGATTGGTGGGCGTGCGGAATTCTATGTTACGAAATGCTTGTTGGCTACCCTCCATTCTTCCATGAAACTGCATACGGCATCTACGAGAAGATCCTGAGAGGAGTCATCCACTGGCCACCCACCATGGACAGGCTTTCCAAAGAACTCATCAAGGCGTTTTTGTACCCAGATCGTACTAAGCGCCTGGGGAACATGATTGGTGGTCCGCAGGATGTTCTTGATCATGCGTGGTTCCGTGGCGTGGACTGGGATGCATTAGAACGCTGTGAAATTAAGGTATTTTTTTCCCCAACCAATATGACTGACTGATGGACAACGTTCGCTTACCAGGCACCAATCATCCCTCATACTACTTCACTTGATGATACCCGTCACTTCCTCCATCTTCCTCTCCCATCTCTGGACGACATGCCCGGACTTGTTGTGGAGGAAGGTCCTCCCCCCATTCATCAAAGATTCGAACCAACTATATATCAGTTCCTTGAATTCTAATTACTCACCCTCGTTACCGTCGTCTCTTTTATAGCATATCTCGTTGGACTCTGCGCGTGTGTCGTTACCTTCTTTGACCTTTTGTGAGCAACTTGGACCTGCATACCCTTCTCTTTATGTCTTCATCGTTTTTATCCTCTCTCCCGTGTAGCTTTGACCTGCAGTATGCTGTATCCCTCATCTCGTGACTCGTCAGGATCCTTCTCTCAGCGATGTAGAACGATCTGGTAGCCTTCGCATATCTATAGTTGTAATTAATGTTTTTCCACTTTTTTGCCTGTTCGACCGAGCACTGCACTTTACCCCTGTTAAATTCCAAAGCCTTTGGACAACAAGGCTAAACAAACGTTTTCCCAGTTCCTGAAAAGGCAACTGATACTGAGACTCTGCAGTCGCGTATGGTGCGAGATGACGCGTAGGAGAAAGAATCGGACGCATCTCAAGGGCGCAGCTGTAAGCTCACAGACACAGGACAACGTGCCAAAGTCCTTCATCATCAAGCATGGCCAGGTCGGTTCTTCTCTAAGTCAACTCGTCCGCGACCTGCGAAAAGTTATGGAGCCAAATACTGCTACCCGACTAAAAGTTCGTGCTGTCTTTTTACGGGATTTTTCTGATACACATGCCTGATACTCGATCTTACAGGAGCGTAAACGCAACAAGCTAAAAGATTTCCTAACGATGGGCCCCACTCTCAAAGTATCACATTTGATGGCAATCACGCTGACCGACGTCGCTCCATCCCTTCGCATTGCTCGCTTACCAACTGGGCCAACGTTTAGCTTCCGAATTGAGCGATATAGTTTGAAGAAAGACTTGCTGAAAGCGTCCCGCTCATCACGAAGTCAGGGTTTAGAGTATCTGACTGCACCGCTGGTTCGTCACAACATTTGCGTCTTTACTTTTCCCCCCTGATCCCCCTGGTCTCATAGCTTGTGCTCGCCTCTTTTCCTCCACCCTCTCCAAACACCCCCCCACATTTACCCCTCCTAATGAAGGCATTCCAGTCCATGTTCCCCCCACTTGCACCTAATTCGATGTCTCTTTCAGGAGCGCGTCGTATTGTCCTTGTCGCCTACGACGCAGAACGAGGTACTATCGACTTCCGACACTACTTGATCACCGTAAAACCCTACGGTATTTCCAAACGCGTTCGGCGAGTCCTCGAAGGGGGTAAAAAGTCCACAAGTACTTCTACGACGGGTGTTCTCGATCTCGGAAATGAGAAGGATGTCGCGGATTTCTTACTCAGAAAACGAGGGGAGCCTGGACCCAACAGTGAAGGAGGATACGAGTCGGCTGCTTCCTCTGCATCAAGTATCGCGGGAGATGATGCAGATGCGGTATCATTGGCGGATGATTACGTGGGGAGAAACAACAAGAAAGGGCAGAAGAAAGCGGTGAAGCTGGACGAAGTCGGGCCCAGGATGGAGCTTAGACTTGTCAAGATAACAGAGGGTGTCCCCGGAAGGGAGGGTGCGGTCATGTACCACGAATTTGGTAAGTGCATTTCGAGGGATCATCGAACCGGTTTCTAATGACCCTGTAGTCAAAAAGTCAAAAGCGGAGGCTGCTGCGCTTAAAGCATCACATGCGGCCAAGGAAAAGCTGAGGAAGCAGCGAAGGGAGGAGCAGGAAGAGAATGTGCGGCGGAAGCAGGAAGGAAAACAAAAGGGTCCAACATCCACGTCAGAAGAGGCCCGCGATGGTCAAGCAGATACCAGTGGAGATGAAGAGGAATACGAAGAGGATGATGTTGGGTGGGACGAGGAGGAAGAGATCAGCGACGTGAATGATGACGGTTCTACCGATTCTGAGCAGGAAAGCGAAGAAGAGCTTGTGCAACTACCACCGAAGAGGACCAAGGTTTCTGTCAAGCGGTGATAGTTCATATTGATGTATTACCATGTACTCACTGAGCAGGGGTTGAATGCGACGGATATAAAAGACATGAGAGTAATAATAATTAGGGGGGAGGAGCAATACCACTCTCTCGAGCGTTAGGACCAAATAGACCACCGAAGGCACTTTCTAGCCTCATTTTCACCCCCTCCCAATCATCTAAGGCGGGCCGTACGTCAAGATAAAAGGAAACCCCCGAAGAGCCAGAGGCGCGCCCGGTGTAAAAGTCAATAACATAGCGGACCTTAGTGCCGCAACGGTCCACGACCCAATCATGGCGATCAAAGGGTGCTGAATAGCTGGGAGACACACGCAAATCCCATAAGCCCTGTGTTAATGATCTGAAAAGACGCCTACCCAAGGAACGTCATCAGCCTCGCTTTGGGGCTCATATCGTTTGGTCTCCCTTTGAAGTTGACGAGCTTGACACCACCACACTTGTCTCCACCTCTGCCAGCTTCCCATTTCAGGACCTCAGACCACGCGCGCTCGTTCACAGCATTGTGGATAGGTACGATGGTCCTCATATCTGAAGCTTGGGGATTGTGGTTCTTCCGAGCCATGGCTGCGAAGAACTGGGCCTCCGAAGGGTACACCCAATGAGCGTCGGGTGTTCGCGGTATTGACGAGACTTCGCGATCTGTGTTCAATGAAGGCCGGTTCGACTGCGATGGGCTCTCCGCAGAGAATAGAGAGGACCAGGTGGACCGCGTACTTGGTCCTACTGGACAATTATCTCCTGAATGTTGACCATGGTCCACCGGGCATTTGTCGGTCATTGCAGCTGAACAATAAAGTGGTGATTATGTCATCATGTTTTTTCCGATCACATTAGTTAACCGGCTACCCGGCGACTGATTTCAATCCCAAACTCCCGGTGGTGGCGGGTGACCGTTGCCTCATCATACTTCTCTCCACAGCATGATGTCCTTCTCAACTCTCCACTCACGATGCCATCTTCAGAACCCGTCTTCTGCACCCCCTTGACCAGGTTGTTCAAGATCAACCACCCCATCATGCTAGCAGGCATGTTAATTGAATGGCTCACTACGTTGTGGTCTTTGACAAACGTGGCAGGAATGAACGTCGCTGCTGGCCCAAAGTTGGCAGCAACGGTAACCAATTCCGGATGCATTGGCGTCATCGGAGGCATTCGCCAGACCCCAAAGGTACTTCAGCGGTCCATTGACGAATTAAAGTCGTTCCTCGAGGACAAGGATACGCCTTTTGGCGTCGACCTACTTCTGCCTCAGGTGGGCGGAAATGCAAGGAAAACCAACGTATGTCCACGTTTGCCGTGCCGTCTAGACATTACCCATTTATCCTGCTTTCGTAGTACGATTATACCAACGGTCAGCTCGACGAACTCCTTGATGTCATTATCAACAGCAAGGCAGCCTTGTTCGTCAGCGCAGTCGGAGTACCTCCAAAAGCTGCTGTGGATAAACTACATGCAGCTGGTATACCTGTCATGAAGCAAGTCCCTTCTTTTCGCTCAGTACCCGGTACTAATAATACTCCCAATGTAGCATGATTGGACACCCAAAGGTGCGTTAGTGATATACACCACCTTGTATGGCTCTCACGTTCTCACCAGCATGTCAATAAAGCGCTCGCCCAAGGTCTGTCCGCTTATTTATTATTCGAAACAATCAAGTTAACGCCTCATTTCTCAGGCGTTGATATCATTTGTGCGCAAGGTGGTGAAGGTGGAGGTCATACAGGAGAAATACCATTCTCAATCCTCATTCCTACTGTTGTTGATTTATGCAAAAATGCCAGAAGTCCATTGACAGGCGAGCCCATCATCGTTGTCGCCGCTGGGGGTATTGCGGATGGCCGTGGCCTCGCAGCAGCTCTTTCGTGAGTGTCTTCCGTATCACCTTCGGCCTAGTTTACCCTGGAAGTGTAGATACGGAGCAGATGGTGTTTGGGTTGGAACGCGCTTTGTTGCCAGCGAGGAAGCCGGAGCTCCTTCGACGCACAAAGAACTTGTGCTCACGGCCGGATATGATGATACCGTTCGAACTCTTGTCTACTCAGGTCGACCGATGAGTGTCCGAAAGACTCCTTATGTTGCCGAATGGGAATCTCAGCGGCAACAAGAGATATCAATGCTTGTGTCCCAAGGGAGAATACCTCACGAAGTTGAGCTAGAGGAGCGCCCAGATAAGTCGCTTGAGGGACGGATGTGTAAGATGGTGACGTGCGCTTTCGTCTTGTCTGTCTGACTGTTTTCCATTAGGGTTGATGGGTAAAGTCGCCGGATCTATCAACGTGGGTTTTGTTCCGTCCGTCTATCTCCTTGGCTCATGCTAACACCGGCTCCCCCGCATCATAGGAGATCAAGCCTGCGAAAGTGATGTATGATAACTACTTCAGGTATCCGTATTCGAGAATACTAATGACAGGACCCCTAGTGTTGACGAGATGCTTTCACAAGCGGCCGCAAGTCTGAAAGTCGCATCAAATCTGATGGTCCCGAAAGCCAAGCTATGAATATCCATCCCTCGGATTCTTCATCCCATTTGTGCATTACATCGATATATACTGTTTCCAGGATCCTGGAACAAACTTAGGGGGCGTGCGAGGAAAATCGGAGGTCTAAAATTGTCCTGTGCATTTTTGGAAGAGTATCCCAAGGTTCGTGGTATCGTGTGATCTCGCCTCCAATGGGCGCCTATCAGCATGGCTTGCGTTTGACCTCGACGTAATCACCTTGTTTACAAGGTCACTGGGGGGGCATAATTGTGGCTGTGTGTACCCAGTTCATACGACCGTGGAAGATAAATTCTTTAACAGGGTGATTTCGAGCCAGTTCGTTGTAGTGCTGC
>JBBPSD010000079.1:0-63064 GCA_038093415.1 Xerocomellus chrysenteron
GTTACAGACGGTCAAGAGGCTGGGGACCGTATACCAATGGACGTGAATGCCCTTTCCGTGTCAAGGGATGGCAAGTGGATACTGTGTGGGACTACTCGGGGGGCAAGCGTATGGGACGCGAAACCCCGCGAAAAGGCCATCGAAGTAGAGGGCACAGTTTATGTGGGTGCAGTGGACATCTCATCTGATTCTACCAGGTTTGCTACGGCTAGTAGTGCTGGAGGAGGTGAAGGTGACAACAACGCGAGCATCTGGAACATCATCACCGGCGAGAGATTGATTGGCCCTCTCCAACATGTCAATATCGCAGGAATTAAATTCTCCCCGAATGGCGAACACATCGCTAGCGCGGTCGAGGAACGCTCTATTCTCGCCTTCGACAGTCACAATGGTGACCAACTCTGCATATCAAGACTGATATACCTATATGGTCGCCGTCGATCCCCCTTGCGTGGTCGAATAACGGGCAGCAACTTTTTGCTGCGTCTAGCGACCGTAAAATCAAGTCCTTTGACGTGTCCACCGGATCCTAACTGGCTGAACTGCAGGTTCACGGAGACGGCGAAGTCGTGTCTATCTCTCTAGCCACCAATGGGAAGTTCCTTGTTACATTCATTCAGCATTCCCTCTCGTTCTGGGACACATCCACACTGACTCGGATTGGACCAGTCATTGAGGACAGCCAAAGTATCCAGTCGATTGCTCTCTCCCCGCAGCTATCTCACGACGGGGGGATTTGAGGGGACTATCACCATTCGTAATCTCAACAACTCCAGACTTGGGTACTTTCCATGTAAGCATTCGTGCATTCAAAATCTTGTCGGATAAATTACACACTGTCTTTCCCCTCCGGTTCGCCTCGACGTCTGGTACTCGCGCTACCGTATCGTGGGTCTAATGCGACATGGTAGCTGCTTTTCGCCGTCCTCTCCCAACTCCACAATCACGCTATTATGGATGGGATGGTCGCCAAGAGTTTGGAGATAGCGAGCACACTTACTATATGTATAACTGACAGTTTCGGGACCTCGTTCTTTAAACTACCTCGAGGCTTCTCGTACGGCTAGCCGGACCATCCAACCGGCCATGCGATGAGGTGCATCATGGCTACGACATCCATTGATCCCTACGAGCACCTTCTCCTCTGGTTTCTCGACTCCTACTGATGATCCCAACGGTAGCAAGGGGCCGATTGGTCGATCGGTTGACTGAGGCGCTTCGGCAAGACGGCCGACGCAACTGAACACGACCTTTCGCCCTTTCATTGTTGTGAATGCGCTAGTGATCGAGTGTCAAGGGAATCGCAGGCATGGAGTTTGATCAGTAATAGTACATGAGCATGCGGTCAAGCGTGTGACGAATTGATACATCTACTGGTACCTGTAAGCCGTTCATCGTGGTGCAATCATGTCCTTGGTCGGGAGGCACAACACAGCAATCGTGGATACAAAGAGGCCACTGCCGGCCAGGTACAATACTCCATTGCTCCCATTAGTGCTACTGAGGAGCTGCGCAGCTATCAGTGGAGCGCAAATTCCAAACAGGCTGCCAAAAAACGCGGCCAAACCAGCCGCAGTTCCCCGGATGGCAACAGGGAACGCCTCAGGAGTCCATCCGAAGAGCTACGATTGTATCTTTCAGAGACCATGTGGCGAGCACAAAACAAACGCTGCTCACCACTGCGTTAAAAAGACTCTGACAAAAGTACTCCAGCATATTGAAGCCAACATCGCTCGCCTGTGTGTTCACAACACTGAAAAGAAAGAGAGAGATGCCCATGGCCATAGACGAGAAAACGAGCGTCCATTTTCGCCCAACCATAGGCGCACGGACCATAAAGACGGCTAGGATCACAGCGGGGATCCCGAGGCTGTAGACGATCAAGTAGTCGATGTATGTTTGTTCCAGACTAACATTGATCCCACTGTTCTTCCGCTGCAAGATAGTAGGCATATATGTGAAGGCAATGGCCGATCCTATGTGCTTCATGGTGAAACAAAGAAGTGGTGAACAGTGAACTTCTTACCCCAGTAGTCAAACATCCAGGTGATCCAGACGAGAATAGCCATCCGTGCCATTCTCCGGCTCCCAAACAACAGTTTCAGTCGGGAGATCTCACTGACAAGCCTCTTAGACAAAGCCTTTTCTTCCATGGGTGGGGCCTCCCTGCATTGCTCGTAAAGTGATTCGACGGTGAGGTCACAGGAGCGCTTGTTAAAGGCAGCGATCTTGTGGATAACCTCAACCGCACCCCGGTCGTTCCCTTTTGATACGAGGAATTTTGGGGATTCGTAAAAAGGAAAAATGAAAAAGCGAAGGATGAAAACGCCAAGCGTGATCGAGGATATCGTGAAAAACACATATCGCCATCCCATATTGCCATCCCTCGAACAGCAAGGTGCAGCACCTCCCGTCAACTGACAGGACACCAATTCTGTCGAACAAGAGTAATTCGGTATGAGCCCAAATGCGATCAGGCAGGATAGCATGACTCCAAGTGGCTGAAAGATCGAGAGTGCCGCAAGAAGATAGAACCGATCCTGGTCAAAGGTCAGTTACCGTTTGCCAGTGATATCATGACAGCAAGGATCAATACCTCTGGAAGATACTCGACAGTGACTTGAGCGCAAGAATGATTGAGTGATGCGAATAACTTGAGCAAATATCAAGGTGCTCACTGGTCGAATCAATAGGTATGTTCCCTCCGATGCCAAATCCGGCGAATGCTATGACCACCAGCAGACCATTGTATGAAGACAGTGCGCCAAGACACATGCCAAACACGCCAGCGATCAAGGAAGTACCAAGGAATGCCACCCGACGACCTAGTTAAAACGTTCAGACCCGTCAACATGATCGGAGTATCAAGCAGAGATGTTCAAGTTAGCAACGAACCTATAACATCAACCAATACACCCCACACGAACCCTCCCACCGTCATGCCAGCAAAAAGCGCGGAGAAAAGGTTTCCGAATTCCTTGTCAGAAAATCCCAATTCACGTTGTATGCACGATCCTACGAGTGCAAGTGACTCTGTCCACAAAATATCCAAGAAAAATCCGGTACCGCAGATTGCCCAGATCAACCTAGCATTTTAACAAGACATGCAAATCTGTTCGTGACAGAAAGCAAATATGACAAGGGTGCGTACCATTGATACCGGCTCATGCCATGCCGATTTAACTCCTGATCGATGACTGCCGATTTGGTCATCGGTTGCGACGGGGTCGATCCAGTGGTGATGTCGGACTCGTCCACTGGAATTTTCACGTCAACCACTCCTGAGGTCATCTGAGATATTGACTCAAAAAATGGATAGGATACCACCAACTTCGTTGGGAGGAGAGGCCTCCATATCTCATATCTTTATAATGCTTGCCTCATGTCACTCAGGCTCCCTCGGTCGACTGGAAGTGGCAACCGCCGTCGTAATCCTTATCTCCCTTAATTTTCTGCGATTCCAGTGCAAAACCTCGACGACGGAATCAGAGTAGTGACCGTATTAACTTTAAATTAATTCGGCATACCTCCCGCCCGCGGACACCCCTAAGTCCATCTTCGGTCAAGCGAGGAGTACGTGAGTGAGGTGAGCTCGACCCATTGAGTGTCCGTTTATCGCTCGGGGCAGACGGCACAACCATGTAAATTTCCTGGGTTACCTGGGTTACCTGCCAACCACTCTGGACCAATATTGAATAGAAGATCCATGATGGCGGGAGGCACCCGAGAGGCAACGAGTGCGAGTAATTTTTTATAGATATCTGAAGCTCGTTAACCATGTAGTTTTAGAGGCACCTGCGACTGTGAGGCTGAGCACTCATGTGAATGAATATGTGAACCAAATATATGAATCCATTTACAGTAGTATTTGCGCAGAACCGCCTGCGGCAGACCCTCGCGCTATGAACATCAACTTGAATATCAGATTACGTTATACCTTTCGTTAAACGGCCATCCAATCGCAGTCCGCGTACTACAAACGCTCAATCCTCGGAAACTAAGTTGATCATCTCATTCCTCGAACACATATCGTTCAATTGAGTTGCGTAGCTCGATTCCTGAGCTCATGTCATAATTCCAGAATGTATAGATTTTTTTCCCCGGCTGCATCCCACCTTGAACTGCAAGGCCTCATGTGCCGAGACTGTTTGCCTCGGTGCCCTCGGTAATAAACTCCTCAGAATCAGTGTGCTTCCAAGAAACCAGATTCCACGGCGACCCGATGCTAATACTCGTCTTACACGTCAGGAATGCAGTTCCCCGATCATACATGTTCACAACAACCTGATATCGCCACTGATATTAAGTACCGCTAGATCTTATGATAGCAGTTACCTACGTCCGTGAACCGCCGCAGAAGCCTTGAATTTGTTCCGTGTCTCAGGCTGTTGACCATACTAAGTCACTGCTCTGCCATTGGTATTTAATATTTATGCTGCAAGTTCAACAATCGGCGCTCAGAACGCCTTCGAGGCAATGAAGGCGATCGAGATATAGTTGTTGCTCCACGCTCGTCCTCGTTGTTGGAATTCGAAGCAGATAGCCCACGCCCTAATCCAGAGGGGTCACAGTTGAGGTATAGCTTTTTTGTTTCTTTTGGAACATGTATGAAGGCTTCCTATGTGTTAGACAGATGTATCAGGGATGGTCCCGGATGGAGAAACAATATAACCCATGGGCGTCATTGTAATAAGGATAAGAATCGTGAGTGTTGTGTGAGACATATCTGAAATAATACGCGCACCTTCTGGGTTATCGCCGACATGATGCCACTCGCCCGCTGGAAATCCCGGTTGGCTCGACGACATTGAGGGTGAGTATCGCCCTAGGTGAATCGTCCCAGTCGCGTTGGAGTCGTCCAGAGGGATCGGAAGTGCGCAGGAAAACGACGGGTTCGGTGAGCGTAATGTTCGGGTCAAGCATTGCCAACAAGAGCGACAAGACCAGCATCGCACAAGTACGGCGTACTATCATTCACGCGCTAGTGACTCGGGCAGGCTGCTGGTGATATTCAATTATGATCAGGCCCGGGTGGCCAACTAGGCACAAAGTTCGTCTGAGCAAGGCGTGGGGCACCCCAAAAGGGTACTAGCCATTGACAAACGGGCCCGAACTTGAAATTCTGTACCTACCAACTCTAACCTGTTTGAAATTGGTCGATCGACCAATCGCCTTTCCTCCGAGCTCGCACGTGTCTCGGGGTCACGATGTACTGGTGAAGGGTTGTCGGTGTGGAAATTCAACGACCCTCGGCCAGGCATTCCTGAACCCGCAAGAAACAGTATGCAGTGACCTTTAATTGGATTCTTAATAGTCGCGCGTAAGAGTGTGCAGCAGACTACATGAGATTAAAAAGGGGAGGAATTGGGACAAGTAAGAGTGCCAACGCGACTGAAAATCATTAATGACCTCTCGCCTTTTCATGAATGCGCCAGTGATCGAATGTCAATTGCGAGCATGAATTTTGGTACAATCGCCACCAGTACCCGAGCGTGTGGTCTAGAGTGTAATGAATTGCCAGTGATACATCTACTTGGTACATGTACATCATGCCGTTCATCGTGGTGCGACCATGTCCTTGATCGGGAGGCAGAACAGAGCAATCGTAGATGCAAAGAAGCCACCGCCAGCCAGGTACAACACTGCGTTGCTCCCATTCGTGCTCCCGAATAACTGCGCAGCGATCAGTGGAGCACAAATTCCACACAAGCTGCCACAAAACGCGGCCAAACCAGTCGCAGTTCCCCGGATCGCAACCGGGAACGCCTCGGGAGTCCATCCAAAGAGCTACGATGGTATCTTTCAGAAACCAAGCGGCAAGCACAAAATGAACGCTGCTCACTGCGGCGTTGAAAAGTGTCTGACAAAAGTACTCCAACATATTGAAGCCGACCTCGCTCGCCTGTGTGTTAACGATACTGAAAAGAAAGAGAGACATGCCCATGGCCATAGACGAGAAAACGAGCGTCCATTTTCGTCCAACCATAGGCGCACGGACCATGAAGACGGATAGTAGGACGGCGACAAACCCGGGGCTGAAGACGATCAAGTAGTCGATGTATGTTTGTTTTAGACTGACGTTGATTACACTGTTCTTCCGCTGCAAGATGGTGGGCAAATAAGCGAAAGCAATGCTCGTTCCTGCGGGCTTCGTGGTGAAACAAAGAAGTGATGAGCAGTGAATTTCTCACCCCAGTAGGCACACATCCAGGTGATCCAGATAATAATCGTGACCCGTGCCAATCTCCAGCTCCCAAACAACAGCTTCAGTCGGGAGATCTCACTGACAACTCTCCTAGAAAAACTCTTTTCTTCCGTAAGCGGGGTCTCCTTGCATTGCTCGTAAAGTGATTCGACGGTGAGGTCACAGGAGCGCTTGTTGAAGGCAGCGATCTTGTGGATGACCTCAACCGCACCTTGGTCGTTCCCTTTTGATACGAGGAATTTTGGGGATTCGTAAAAAGGAAAAATGAAAAAGCGAAGGACGAAAACCCCGAGCGTGATCGAAGCTGTCGTGAAAAGTAGATATCGCCATCCCAAATTGCCATCCCTCGAACAGCAAGGTGCAGCACCTCCAGTCAACTGACAGGACACCAATTCTGTCGAACAAGAGTAATTTGGTATGAACCCAAATGCGATCAGGGTGGATATCATAACCCCAAGTGGCTGGAAAATCGAGAGTCCTGCAAGAAGATAGAACCGATCCTGGTCAAAGGTCAGCTACTAATACCATCATAGCAAGGATCAATACCTCTGGAAGATACTCGACAGTGACTTGGTCGCAAGGATGAGTGAGCGATGCGAATAACTTGAGCAAATATCAAGGTGCTCACTGGTCGAATCAATAGGTATGTTGCCTCCGATGCCAAATCCGGTGAATGCTATGATCGCCACCAGACCATTGTATGAAGACTGTGCGCCAAGACACATTCCAAATACGCCAGTGATCAAAGAAGTACCAAGGAACGCCACCCGACGACCTAGTTCAGGGTAGACTCGTCAACACGCTTGGAGCATCAAGCAAAAATGTTCAAATCGGCAACGAACCTATAACATCAACCAGTACGCCCCACACGAACCCTCCCACCGTTATGCCAGCAAAAAACGCGGAGTAAAGGTTTCCATATTCCTTGTCAGAAAATCCGAATTCACGCTGCATGTTCGACGACGCGAGTCCGAATACCACTGCCCACATCACATCCAAGAAAAATCCGGTGCCGCAGATCGCCCAGATCAACCTAGCATTTTAACAAGACATGAGAATCTGTTCGCAACAGAAAGTAAAAATGACAATGGTGCGTACCATTGATACCGGCCCATGCCATGCCGATTTAACTCCTGATCGATGACCGCAGATTTGGTCATCGATTGCGACGGGATCGATCCAGTGGTGGTGGACTCGTCGACTGGGATTTTCACGTCGATCACTGCTGAAATCATCTGAGATATCGACTCAAAAAATGGATAGGATACCGTCTACTTCGCTGGAGGAAGACGCTCCCATATCTTTATACAATCATTGCCATTGCCTCGTTTCACTCCCTCGTTTGACTGGCAGTGGCAACAGCCGTCGTAATCCTTACTTCCATTTCTGCGATTCCGGTGTAAAACTTCGATGGCTGAATCAGAGAAGCATCCCACAGTCACGATATTAAAACGTGTTTTGATGTATCCAGCGGAGGATGAAACTGAGACTTGAACAACATCTCGCATGAAATCTCCATGGAGCCACTGCACTATTCGTGAGCGGCAACAACAATGGGATCGAGGAGATAACTTTCCTTGGCCAGGGCATACCTACCGAGCGGGCACTCCTGGGTCTAGTCAAGTGAAACCGAGGTCGACCGCGTTAAGTGTCCGGATACTTGATGCATATTGCCGCTCGGGGGAGACATCAGTCACGGGCCCAACCACTCTCCGACCGAGGGCACGAGAGGCAACGTGTGCGAGTTATTTTACACTGAAGCTCGTTAACGCGGTAGTTTTATAGACCGCATCTGCGACTGTCGGAGGCTGAGCTGATGAATCGATTACAGTTTTTGCGCAGGTCGTCCCGGGCCCGCGCTATGGGCGCTATGAACTTATCGGCGATCACGTTATATGGCCATCCAATCAAAGTCCGTACACACGCTTCCTCGAAAGTCTGGCCCTCCATTCCTCGATCACAACTCGCTCAATCCACTTGCGTAGCTCGATTCATGTAGATAAAAGGCTCCTCCGACTCATGTAATATTTACAGCATTTATAGACTTTTCCCCTGGCTGCATCCCACCTCGAAGTTCGAGCCCCTCACGTGCTGGAGAATCGAACACGCATAGTTGGCCTCGGTGCCCTCGGTAATAAACTCCTCAGAATCACTAAATTACAGGGTGCGAACCGATGCCAACGGGCCCGAGCTCCACCATTGAACATCGTTTCACCGAGCCCTACATATGCCTCTTGGAACTCGCACGTCACAAACGCAGTTCCCCAATCATACATGTTCACAACAACCTGAGATCGCTGCTGAGATCAAGCCGTGTGGATCGCCGTGAAAGCCTTGAATTTTCTCCGTGTCCGTCGGCACCCCGCACAAGGACGAAACAAAAAAAAAGTCGTGAGATTCGTGCACTCACCGTAGTGCAGCGACTCGAAACGCGTTCGATACCCAATAAAAACACCAAAGACAAACAAAACAAAAAGCCATGCATTCCCCGTAGCGCAGCCACTTGAAATGCGTTCGACACGCAATACGTATTGTTACAGTAAAAGTAGATTCAAAAAAAGCCCGTGCGCATCCCAGAAACGCATCGGAACTTGGAAGGGTTATAAAATTAAAGGAAACTAAACGAGGAACAAGGCACGAGGTGAGAGCTTCAAGCTTCAAGGGGCATGTTCGAGCGTCGCGTGTAACCCAACATCAATGAAACGATGTACTCCGGCTCTTCCGACGCATGCGATCGGCGGTAAAGGGGATCGACCTGAAGTAGGTCAGTATCTGGATCCGCGAGAGATATATAAATCACCTCTTCCAGTGATGTCCGCCGTGGCTCCATCTCTCGTTCCCTCCGCCGGTGGATGAAGCCTGCGGAAATGTAAGAAACACAATTCGCATGCGGATGAATACATCTAGAAGTCACCTGAGTGGGACAAACCGTCGCCGTGACAGTAACCGTGACCGCAGCGGCACTCGCACATGTAGGAATCGAGCTCGCGATCGAAGTTGGGTGCAAAAGCACGCCGGTTGGACTTGCGGTTACCGAACCAGGAGTAGTCGTTGCGGCCGCAGCGGAGGAGGGAGTGGCAGGTGCAGTGGCACTAGCAGCAGTCGTCGCTCCCGCGGAAACAGACGGGGCTGCTGATGCAGAAGCAGAGGCGGACGAGCCAGCTGTCGTAGCACCACCCGTCGCCTAACATGCACACGTCAGCCGATCTAAACGGATAATGCCGCAGGGCAGCCTACCCCGCCGAGGATCTGCTGCAACGACTGCGTGTTGATAGTCGCAGCCGTAACAACACCGTTTCCGTCCATGGTAAGGGTAACTGGATTCGCGACGTTCAACAGCCCGGTGCATCCGAGACCTGTACTTAGATCAGAGACGCGGGGAAAACATGCACCGGGGGCGGGCACGCACCAGGAGCAGGCCCAAAGGACGCGGAAAACCTCATGGCAAGGAAGGTGAACAAGTTGTTCGCCGCGCCGGCAGCGGGCGAACCAGCATTCGCAAACAGCTGCTGGTTGTCGTTGATAAAGATGCCTGATTGAGCAATTTGTTGGCTGCAAGAGGTCGTCGATCAGACGAGGCGGCTCGATAGTCGATGCCCACATACCAGTAGGTCAGACCCGACGCATTGTTGTTGTCCGCCTGTGGCTGTCCGGTCCCATCACGGTAAAGGTTTACTTTTTGAAGCGACTGTTGTCCGTTGACGAGAACCATCGGGTCGTTTAGTGGCACCAATGCAGGTCCGCCAGGGGGCGGGAAGAAGTTGGCCAAAAGTTCCTGCATTTCGGAGTATCAGGATATGAGTTGCACAGTAGAAGGGCGTTACAAACGTCAGTCGCAAGTGCGGGACTCTGGCCAGTCGGGCAAGTTGTACAAGTGTTTTGGTAAGGAGCGCAACCAAGTGCAGGATCAATGAACTGGGTAATGAGCGCATTGTCAGAAGCTGGTATAAGCGTACGGCATCAGCACTATCCATTTCTGATTCGTATAGCTGAGCTCACCGTTCGACAACACCTGTGCATTGGGGTTGGCTTTGTTATTGTCGGGAGTATTCTGGGCAAGGGTGTTACCGCCTATGAGAAGATACGTTGTGATCACGTTGTCTGATTGATCCTAGAACGTGGCGGTTACACGAACGTTTGTTATGGAAGAAAGGAGCTGCTCACCTGGTCGACGACGCGGAAGTCATGAGTGGTGGGGCAGGCTTGGCCACCAGACCCGGTGCCAGGTGCTGGAAGCTGGATGAGGCCTTGGGATACCGCAGATTTTGCTGCGTTAAACCACGCTTGCCCATTACAGTACGCGAACTGCAGACAATGGTTAGAAAATATCGACAGAGCAATCAGAAGGTATACCTGGCCAAAAACCGAATCTCCTAGACCGTTGACACATCCCCCCGTGTTACCAGTCAGCGTCACCGAAGCAGCATTGCTACCGAACCAGATCCCAACGACTGCGTTGTTGGGAAGTGTGGGTACGATTGGGGGGACGTAAAAGCCAGCAGGCGCAGCCTGCCGCGCACCCATCGTGGCGGTAGCTTGGGAAGACGCTGTGGTTGAGGAAGCGACGCTGGAAGCATCCGTCGCGGTGGTGGTGGTTGCTCCGGCGCTCGCACTACCTGTTGACGTCGGGGTCGTGCCCGCACTGGTGGTGGAAGTGCCAGTGCCATTTCCAACGGGCGTCATTCCGGCATTGATGACGAGAGGGTTGTAAATTTGAATGTTGCCTGTCGCGGGATCGAGGATTGCAGCCTCGACAAAGGCACCTTGGTTGGCAAAGTCCAGTTGCTGAGATGTTCGATGACCAGCGAGTACTGGGGAGAGTGCGCTATACTCACGTTACATCCCGTCAACACATAAGGAGTGGCAAGCCCTTGGGCAGTAAGTGGGTTTGCAGGTACCTGCAACTGGCACTGTGAACGAACAACAGCAACCCACTGGCACGATAGCAAAGTCAAAGAGAGAGAGAGGAGCGTAGAATATCGCATCCTGCGAAACGAAAGACCTAGTCGACGGGAAGACGGGTTCTAACAAGGGTGTGCCGCCATACGAAAAGGCGCCCATCCTTTTATCCAATCACACTGAGACATTGTCGAGGTTGCTACGAGACAGGACAGACAGCTACTCCCCCCGATCATCGATGTTGCGTTGGCGAAATGAAAAAGGACAAATGGCGTAGGACAACAAAGTGTCAAGCCAGCTCGCTAAATATAGTAATTGATCGTAGTTTACGGCTATTTCCGAGAACTGTACAGTTCCAAGCCACTCGCAGTGACTCGATCTCGCCGCAAGTCCCCTCGACGTAGTCATCAGTAAAAATGGCGAAAGAAAAGATCGGGGTAACCGGAAAGAAATACCGCCTCACTCTCGGTCTCCCCGTCGGCGCCGTCCTGAATTGCGCGGACAACAGCGGTGCCAAATCACTCTTCATCATCGAACCCTATGGCTTCGGCGCGCGCCTCAACCGATTGCCAGACGCTGGTGTCGGCGACATGGTCGTCGCATCTGTAAAGAAGGGAAAACCAGAGCTACGGAAGAAAAGTAAGCCTGAAATACCGTGTGCGATCGCTGTCTGATCTCTCTCTAGCCATGCCTGTTGTCGTCGTCCGCCAACGCAAGGCCTGGCGGAGAAAAGACGGCGTGTTTCTTTACTTCGAGGTTTGCGCCAGTTCTTGTTCTACCGCGTGTTTACAAACTCGAACCCCTGCAGGACAACGCCGGCGTTATCGTCAACAACAAAGGGGACATGAAAGGCTCAGTCATCGTCGGCCCGGTCGCAAAAGAATGCGTAAGCACCTATCTATTCTTTCTTGTTGATCAACTTTCTTATGCAGCTCGACAGGCTGACCTCTGGCCGCGTATCGCGGCCAAGGCAGGAACGGTCGTATGAACGTAGCCTCGTAGTCACTTAGCAAGCTTGTGCCGCTTTGTATCACGCCCGTGTCGTATTATCATTCATCTTCTCTCACTCGCTGAGTAACAGGAACCTACATGGTCTACATTTCCCGGCAGTCCGTCGCATGCCATACGATTGCGATCCTGCTTCATAACCTCTCGGGCTCCCTGAACGCCCACATTTTGACCGACGCATCACGTACAGATGGTCGAGGTCGTTCCCTCAATCTGCTTACCCCACCAACATCTTCTCTCGACCCTTCCCTCGACCCGTCGCTCGAGTCCGATTCCGATTCCGATTCCGGATCCCCTGGCACACTCGCAGTGGGGGCCACATCGTCGAAATGTCGTGAACCTGAAAGAGAGAGTAAGAGCGGTTCGAGCGGATGGAACGCGACGGCCCCGATGGCGTCTGCATGGTGTCGACGATGCAATGATCAGTAGAGGTCGTTTGAGAGAGGCGTCAACCTACCGTCGTGTGCGTCGTACAGCAACGCAGGCCTAGTCTGCCCTGTTTCTTCTCCAACGTCGCCCTCGCCTGGTCCACGACTCTCGGTCCCCAGATCATACACCACGATCTCTCCGAACTGTAATAGCCAACTTCGTGGAAGAAAGAACAGCGGGGATTCACAAGCCCGGTGGACATACCTGGTTCCCGGAAGCTAACCATCTCCCAGTACCGTCGACATCGAACTGCCTCCTTTGATTCATCAGATTCTTGAGACTAGATCCGTTCGGCGAGACCTCTCTCTCGAAACAACACAAGGGTATGGATGCGTCCCCCCGAAGGTCCCAGCTCCATAGCCTTTCGCTCCGTCTGAAAGCGGCGTACAGAATATGAGGTCGCGTGGGATTGAACATCAGCTGCGCTCGATGCGCACGAGATACCAAGCGTTTGAACAGACGGTGTAAGTCATGGATAGGTCTCGACTTGAGCGCCGGACGGACGAAAAAAAGGTTGAAAACCTACCTGGGTCACCCCTCCCTTTTCCGATCCTGCCACGCCTCCTATCGACAAGACAGGTTCGAAGGCTGATTCGTTGAACAAGGCAATGTTGTCAGACGCGCGTGAAGCCGGGGTAAGGCTCCCAGCTGCATAATATTCCGGGGAATAAGAAAACGCGAGCGTAGAGATGATACCTGTCCACGAAGGGCGACGCGAAGGAGTTTATGTCAAACGCAATCCGTGGTCGACGACGGAACGCTCGCTCACCTTTCAGCCCGTCTTTACTCTTCTTTGAAGGCGTCGTCGGTAGTCGCTCGCCTTCTCCCGGTCTCTGCACGTCGAATATCTCGATCGCATCTTCGAAACCGCAATACAACCTAGCAACATCGTTTCAGGCCCGGAGCCCCATCAACGCAGGAGTAAGAAAGCGACCACGTACTTGTCTGCGGTAAGATTGAAAGCCAAGCTGTGCGACGCAATGTATCGCTCGCGGTGATCGACGATGGGATACGACGCGCGAAGCTGACGTGGAGAAAGTGAAACGCGGATATCAGGCCACGTCCTCGCCACGCACCCGACTGTCTCGCCCGTCCAACAGCTTGACGGGGCAGTCCCTGACGGAAGCGACGAAACAAAAGGCGGGCGGGTTGTGTTGCGACGCACCCGGGTACCACGCAAAGTCGACGATCGGAGCGGACTGCGGGAACGTGTTGGCGTGGACGAGGGGCGGTGACGTGGACGAAGCTGCGAAGAACGCGTTCAGAGCGGATAACTAGTCCGTACGGAAGACACCCACGGCTTCCACGACGCCCATCGCATCTGTCACCGCGCCGTCAGCCTAATCCTAGGCCGGGAAAAGAAAAGGAGCACACGTTGCGAACAGTTGGAACGATCTATTCTCGCACTGGACCATCAGGCTGGAGCCATCTCCACACCTTCATCATACCAGCCAGAACGTGTCAGTGGGACGCGGCGGGTCGCAACTTTGGGAAACGTGCACCATTTCGCGGTCCGAGGAAAGTTGTGCGGGAGATCAGGATCATGCTCGAGCGTCGTACGTGACAAAAGCGAAGGGGTCGACATGCTAGTGATGTGATACGACGGGGGATGCCACGTTGGATGTTCAGGTGGTTGACTTGCAGAGGTTATATCTATGTTCATGTCGACGAATGGATCGACGCGTGCGTCACTTGTTATAATTGCGACCAAACTCTACACGGGACGCCCGGGCCGCGCTTTCAAGTTCCACGGTCCAGTAATGTAATGATGTGTCCGCCCTGGATTTGCACGCGTACGGTAACTTCTTGGTCAAACAGACTCGCGTGTCCGCTGGGTTCAGTCTTGGTTCTGAAAAGATAGAAAACGCCTCTCCACCATAGCAACGGTTTGAGCATGTCCAGTTTCCCGCCAGGTCTCCCAATGGACCATCCGCACTCCACCTTGTAAATCGGGCCGCTCCTTCTCAGTTCATGGGGGATCTTGGTGAACAAACGGGACTTGCCATGACATACTGAATGACAGCCTACTCGAAGTTTGCGAGTTGTTCCCAATAGTATGACTCAGGTCAGTTTTCGAGCTCTGGGGGTTAGATACGGTTCCCTGATCCAGGTCCGAAGAAACCTTGCATGGCAGCCTGAATGGAGCGCACGTCGTATGAATTCAAGTTGCCCACGGCCTCCTGTTCCGAATGATAATACACAGCGTAACTTTGAAGAACTACCATAATGATCGCGACAGCAATGTACGCCCTTTATCGTGGTGCGACCATATCCTTCGCCGGGAAGCACAACATAGCCATCGTCGATACAAAGACGCCACTACCGGCCAGATACATCACTGCGTTGCTCCCATTCGTTCTGCTGAATAGCTGCGCAGCGATCAGTGAACCGGTAATCCCAAACACGTTGCCAAAAAACGTCGCCGAGCCGGTTGCAGTGCCTCGGACTGCAGCGGGGAACGCCTCAGGAGTCCATCCAAAGAGCTACGATGGTATCTTTCAGAGACCAAGCGACACGAAAAAAAAACGAGCGCTGCTCACCGCCGCGTTGAAAAGGCTCTGACAAAAATACTCCAACATGTTGAAGCCGATATGGCTTGCCTGTGTGTTCACGATACTGTAAAGGAAAAGAGAGATGCCCATGACCATAGACGAGAAAACGAGCGTCCATTTTCGCCCAACCATAGGCGCACGGACCATGAAGACGGATAGTATGACAGCGATAATCCCGGGGGTGTAGACGATCAAGTAGTCGATGTATGTCCGTTTTAGACTAACGTGGATTGCGCTGTTCTTCCGCTGCAATATCGTAGGCAAGTATGCGGTGGCAATGATAAATCCTGTGGGGTTCACGGTGAAATAAAAAAGTGGTGAGCGGTGAATGCCTTACCCCAGTAGTCAAACATCCAGGTGATCCAGACAAGAATCGTGATCCGTGCCATTCTCCAGCTCCCAAACAACAGCTTCAGTCGGGAGATCTCACTGACAAGTCTCCTAGAAAAACCCTTTTCTTTCGTGACCGGAGTCTCCTGGCATTGCTCGTAAAGTGATTCGACGGTGAGGTCACAGGAGCGCTTATTGAAGGCAGCGATCTTGTGGACGATCTCGATCGCACCCCGGTCATCCCCTTTCGATATGAGGAACTTGGGGGATTCGTAAAAAGGAAAGATGAAAAAGCGAAGGATAAAAACACCAAGCGTGATCGAAGCCACCGAGAAACACAGATATCGCCATCCCATATTGCCATCCCTCGAACAGCAAGGTGCAGCACCTCCCGTCAACTGACATGATACCAAGTCCGTCGCACAAGAGTAATTTGGGATGAGCCCAAAAGCGAGGAGGCTGCATAGCATAACCCCAAGTGGTTGGAAGATCGAGAGCGCTGCAAGAAGATAGAACCGATCCTGGTCAAAGGTCAGTTACCGTTTAACAGTATCACAGAAAGGATAAACACCTGTGGAAGATACTCGACAGCAACTTGATCGCAAGGATGAGTGAGCGATGCGAAAAACCTGAGCAGTTTTCAAGGTGCTCACTGGTCGAATCAGTAGGTATGTTGCCTCCGATGCCAAAACCGATGAATGCTATGATCACTACCAGACCATTGTATGAAGACTGAACACCAAGACACATCCCAAATACGCCAGCGATCAAGGAAGTACCAAGGAACGCCACCCGACGACCTAATCCAAATATTAAAACCCGTAACACCATCGGAGCACAAAGCAAAGATATCCAAATTGGCAACGAACCTACAACGTCAACCAATACGCCCCATACGAATGCCCCCGCCGTTATGCCAGAACTGAACGCAGCGGCAATGTTTCCAAATTCCTTGTCAGAAAATCCGAATTCTCGCTGTATGTTTGACGCCGCGAGTCCGAATGTATGTGCCCACATAACATCCAAGAGAAATCCGGTACCGCAGATCGCCCAAATCGACCTAGCATTTCAACAAGAAATGCGAATAAGTATGGTCACAACAGAATTAACATGATAATGGTGCATACCATTGATAGCGGCCCATGCCATGACGATTTAACTCCTGATCGACGAGCGCCGATTTGGTCGTCGGGGTCGATTCGGCGTTGATGAACTCGCCCACTGGGATTTTCACGTCGACCACTGCTGAGGTCATCTGAGAGATTGACCCAAAAAATGGATAGCACACCGTTGACTCCGAGTGGAGAAGAGTCCCCATATTTATATATCGCGGCAATTGGGTGACATCCCGTAGAAATACGGACGGCTGTAACTTCAAGCTCAGTCGATTCTGGACAATATATCAGTGAGTACCTTCTGTCAACCTGATAACCATCGCAGAGGAGCTGAAATTTTCAGAGGGTCAGGTTACCTCAGACAGGTCAGATGGTACTATGGACCGTATGGATGGCCAAAAATGATGGTTAAGCAACACCTAGGCGTGCCGAAAAAGGAAGGGGATGCTAATCTGCTAAACAGACGTTTACAGAGAGGGTACTCCTCCATAGATGGAAGGACATACGGACGGTGTTCGACGATGAAGCTTGACGTGCGCCATGCGGTTCCTTCCTGATGGGAAGTCGCCCGCTGTACTTGTCATGCTGCACAGACACTCTTATCGAATGTGAATCCATGTGGGAACCCCTTATCTCCTTGCCTTTTCTACCTCCATGCGTGCATGGCCTTGGCAGAGTTGGGGTTTATCATAGACGGACGGATGCGCGCACTGGTAGTTAGCGTTGGCGACACACACGACGACCTGGCGAACGTGTTGGTCTTGCCATGGCCAGCCATCCTCCAGTCACAACTCTCACATGGCCAAGCAGTAGAATTGTTGGAGTGGTGCGGAGTGGGCAGAGAGCGGAGAGAGCGGAAGTCGATTCCCAGCAAGAGTCTCTGAGTCAGTAGTGACCTACCAAGTCGTACGGACGCGATGTATATGGACTAGAGATATAGGAGTGCTCACGGGGCGCAAAACGCGAGCACGAAGGCTAGAGGAGTCGATCGAGGCCGACCGCGCGCACTTGAAGTTGGAGTCTGGACATCCGACAGGCTACAGCCGCTGCAGCACAACGGGAGCCGCGACCTTCCATATTTGGACACCACTCAAGCACAACCGTGACGCAAAGGCAAGCATCACACATTTCGACTGGCGGTCGGACTATTCCCCTATTTATTGATTCGGCTTGTCTGTGGTTTGGGTTGCAGCGACCTTGATAATATCATACTGTAGCCGAGCAATACCAGTTCCTCGCGTGGTACATGCTAAGAGGGGCGTTCGATTGTAATAGTAAATGTTATGCGGGCTTGCGGGTTTACATAACCCCACATACCACACCTTTGTTTTAGAAGCAACATTTCGAACTGTGAGATCTGTCCCTTTCGGGTCCAGGAATATCAAAGTTCGTTTAGTGCTTTGGATTACCTTTCCATTACACTGCAGTTTGAGGGGGAGGGGGAGAGCGGTAGTACAGCCACCATATTACTTGATCATATTGAACTCCGAACAACCGTGACTACTAGTAGGATGCAGAAAACCGTCGTGGTCAAGCAAGCCCCAAATTTCTCGACGAATGACCTCTGCGGGAGTGTGCGGTTTCGTATGTAACGGGACACACACGTGCGGCGATTACTCCGAGTCTCCCCGCCGATAAGCGGAGCCAGTAGTAGTGTGGCTTTTGCCACCCCGGTCCCCGGATCGACAATGCAGACCTTCTGAAGGCTGGCATAGATAACCCTTCGGAGTTCAACATCAACTTCACACTGCACACTTTTTTTGTTTCACTTTGACACATTCCTCCGGCGTGGATGATACTCTTCGTGTTCCATCCTGGCCCCCACTGCCAAAAGTCATTGAGATCTCAATTCTCCAAAGGGGCTAAAAAGGCCATGCACATATTAGGGTCAGTTGTTTTTAATATATAGACCTCGGGCCCGGGGTTCACATTCGCGCCATGAATTTGTCGACTATCCACATTTTAACATTTACATCCCAGAATCTCCTCAACGACAAAATACCATCAGGCGATTTCTGCCAATTCACCGGATTGCATCAAGCAGTTGCCAAGTATCGTTGATGCCAACGTGGTCTTTCATGTTGCATTCAGACCAATTTGGAGCACGACCGAAGTATGAATAATACTGCAATTCCGAGTTGGTCCCAATATGAGAGGTGCGAATTGAATAACTCAGGTAAGTGTCGAGCTCTGGTGGTTATATATAGTTCCCTACCCGGATCCGAAGAAACTTTGCATGACAGCCTGAAGGGAAGATGAAGAAGCGCATGTCAGATGAATTTCCGACAGCCTCCTGATAAGTCGGAACTCTAAAGAACCATCATAATGATCGTGTCAGCAACATTGTCCGAATACAGGTATGCCATTTATCGTGGTGCGACCATGTCCTTTGTTGGAAAGCACAACATAGCAATCGTGGATACAAAGAGGCCACTGCCAGCCAAGTACAATACTGCGTTACTCCCATTGCTACTGCTGAATAGCTGTGCAGCTATCAGTGGACCAGTAATCCCAAGCACGTTGCCGAAAAACGAGGCCAAACCAGTTGCAGTTCCCCGGACTACAGCAGGGAACGCCTCAGGAGTCCATCCGAAGAGCTGCGATGGTATCTTTCAGAGACCAATTGGCAAGGGCAAGGCGAACGCTGCTCACCGCCGCGTTGAAAAGGCTCTGACAAAAGTACTCCAACATGTTGAAGCCAATATGGCTTGCCTGTGTGTTCACGATACTATAAAGGAAAAGAGATATGCCCATGACCATAGACGAGAAAACGAGCGTCCATTTTCGCCCAACCATAGGCGCACGGACCATGAAGACGGATAGTATGACAGCGGCAATCCCGGGGGTGTAGACGATCAAGTAGTCGATGTACGTTTGTTCTAGACTAACGTTGATCGCACTGTTCTTCCGTTGCAATATTGTAGGCAAATATGCGCCGGCAATGGCAAATCCTGCGGCTTCATGGTGAAAAAAGGAAGTGATGAGCGGTGAATTTCTTACCCCAGTAGTCAAACATCCAAGTGATCCAGACAAGAATCGTGATCCGTGCCATTCTCCAGCTCCCAAACAACAGTTTCAGTCGGGAGATCTCACCGACAAGTCTCTTAGAAAAACCCTTTTCTTTCGTGACCGGAGTCTCCTGGCATTGCTCGTAAAGTGATTCGACGGTGAGGTCACAGGAGCGCTTGTTGAAGGCAGCGATCTTGTGGATAACCTCAACCGCACCCCGGTCATTCCCTTTTGATACGAGGAATTTTGGGGATTCGTAAAAAGGAAAGATGAAAAAGCGAAGGATGAAAACGCCAAGCGTGATCGAAGCCATAGTGAAAAGTAGATATCGCCATCCCATATTGCCATCCCTCGAACAGCAAGGTGCAGCACCTCCCGTCAACTGACAGGATACCAAGTCCGTCGAACAAGAGTAATTTGGTACGAGCCCAAAAGCGATCAGGCTGCATAGCACAACCCCAAGTGGCTGGAAGATCGAGAGTGCCGCAAGGAGGTAGAATCGATCCTAGTCAAAGGTCAGTTACCCATTGATGCCATTACAGCAAGAATCAACACCTCTGGAAGATACTCGACAGTAACTTGATCCCAAGGATGAGTGAGCGATGGAATAACTTGAGCAATCATCAAGATGCTCACTGGTCGAATCAATAGGTATGTTGCCTCCGATGCCAAATCCGGTGAATGCTATGATCACCAGCAGACCATTGTATGAAGACTGTGCACCAAGACACATCCCAAATACGCCAGCGATCAAGGAAGTACCAAGGAACGCCACTCGACGACCTAGTCCAAACGTTCAAACCCGCAACACTATCGGAGCATAAAGCAAAGATGTCCAAATTGGCAACGAACCTACAACGTCAACCAATACGCCCCATACGAATGCCCCCGCCGTTATGCCAGCACTGAACGCAGCGGCAATGTTTCCAAATTCCTGGTCAGAGAATCCGAATTCTCGCTGTATGTTCGACGCCGCGAGTCCGAATGCCTGTGCCCACATAACATCCAAGAGAAATCCGGTACCGCAAATCGCCCAAATCAACCTAGCATTTCGACGAGAAATGTGAATAAGTATGGTCACAACAGAACTAACATGATAATGGTGCATACCATTGATAGCGGCCCATGCCATGACGATTTAACTCCTGATCGACGACCGCCGATTTGGTCGTCAGTTGCAACGGGGTCGATGCGGCGGTGTTGGGCTCGTCTACTGGGATTTTCACGTCTACCACCGCTGGGGTCATCTGTAAACATGGGCAGGTCACTGTTGACTCCGCGGCCAAGAGTACCCATATTCATATACTTACTTATCTCGGTCATTATTTGCTAACCGGAGCGGCGTAGCCTTGAAACCCATTGGGGTGTTTGTCGAGGTAGGTACGGCATCCTTCCTACCCTGGCCTCTCCATCGTCAAGTGATAATGTTACGTGGTGCCAGCTGGAATACGCCGTTTGAGAGCCGTTAGTATTGAAGGATGACTGGCAGAAAGAATGTTCCTACGCTAAATTCGAGTTGCAAGTGGGTGTATCCTCAGCCACGCCGCTTTAGTTTGAAGTGTTTGGTTTATCTGGTAATTCTCATGCACGATAGAACCCGACTCTTCTTTTCACACCTAAGACACGAAGGGGTTGGGTAGACGAACAGCTAAACCGCCGATGGGGTTACAGCGCTTCGATAAGCTTGAAGATAGCATAAGGATGTCCCTGGCAATTGGCGCGGGGTAACCTATTATCATTCCACTCCTGAAACAGTGATGACAGAGAGAATACCATAGGTGTAAATATACCATAACTAGGATGATCGATATTGCGAGGTTGGTCAAGTACAGGCTCGAGGTCCTGAACTGATGCAGCTGAGTCGGAGTCCTGACCCGCCATAATATTCGGGGGATGTTCGATGTTCGATCGTCCTTCAAAGTCGCTTATAGTAGGTCCTGCGGGGTCGCTGGCAGGAACATGGCAACCTTCCTATCTCACGCCCTCCCTTTTAAAGAGTGCGTGCGGAGTAGTGAGCCTTGCTTGCAGGTTGTGAACGTCCGTTTTGTCTTGGCATGGCAGCTCTGTTCATATCTAACTGGTTGCCCATCCCCGCCGCGGCCGGTGCTGTGACGTGGTGGGTCGCAAAGAGGTTCTTCATATCGCATCCTCTGGACAAGATTCGAGGTCCAAAATGCGAGCGATGGATCCACTGGCAAGGCATTCCATTTCCTTCCCTCCAAATGTTGACACCTACCAATTGCGTGGTCAGGGAACCGGCCACAGATGTGGCATCCGACCGAAGGTGTCGGGTTTATGCAAGATATTACAAAGAAGTACGGCGGCGTGGTGAGGCTCAATGGTGTTTTAGGGGTATAAATTCCTTGTGGGGTGGGGTCAGTATGCTGTCCTAACTTGGCGGAGGCTCGAGAATTATTTGTGTCAGATCCTCTGGCATTGCAGCCGATCTCCGCCAACGACACATCCGTATGGCAATTACCCCCCGAGGTCCTTGCGTGAGTTGTCTCAAAGTCCAGGTATTCACCGTAGCCTTCTTTAGGCAGAACAAATTCAGTCCTTTTCGGGGAGGGTCTTCCGGGCAGCACAGCTACGAACGCTGACAACTTGAACTTCGCGCCCCACCAACCATGCCGCGTCAACAGGAGAGGTTCATCGCAAGCACCGTAAAGAGCTAAGCCCGGTGTTTTCAAAGTCACACATTTAAGAACTTGTTCCTGTGTTTTACTCAGTCGCTCGGAAGGTATGTACCCTGGTCTCCGTCAGCTTCCTTGTTACCTGTCTTCTTCAGCTTCGCGATGCGCTCCATATTGTAGTTCAGACCAATCCTAAAGATATTGATTTGCTACCTTGGGCTGCTCGAGTTGCATTGGAGCTTGTTGGACAAGGAGGTCTTGGTACGTTTAAACTCCCATTCACTCCAGCCCCACCATGACCCTTGCCTCGTCAATCGATAGGATACAGTTTCGACAAGTTATGATAAGCCTGACGAATACGCGTCGGCTGTGAAGAATTTACTGTACGTTGAGTTTAAATTTCTGCAGCTCGTTTTCAATATCACTCCATTTAGACCCCAGCTGTTCCAGAATCCAGTAGCGAGGGCGTTGGCCCCGTTCTTTCCTCTATCGGTTCGTCGTTTTTTGGCACACACTATCCCATCACGGAGCCTACAAGAACTCGTCTGCATCGTTCGTGCGATGGACGAAAGCTCGAAGAAACTTCTTTTGTCGAGAAAAGCCACATTACTCGACGAGACTACAGAACAAATGGGGCGCGGGAAAGATCTAATGACTGTATTGCGTTCGTGCACCGATTACTTTTTGCATAATTTCCGAACGCTTAGCTTGATTGACGCAGTGCACAGTAACATGCGCGGAAAGGCAGAGAACGCCATGCCGGATTCCCACTTACTGGGACACATCAATGCTCTGATTTTTGGAGCTGTCGATACCGCTTCTTCCGCCTTCTCCCGATTGCTCCATTTGCTAGCGCAGAACCCAGATATGCAAGAACGGATTCGCCAGGAAGGCCGCCTTGCTCGTGAAAAAAGCGGAACGGAAGAATTAGAATTCAAAGTATTGACAAATATGACTTACACTAACGCCTTTATCCGCGAGGTATTACGCCTGTAAGCGAACTGGTTTACTCCAACAGTCAGAGTGCTCAAGTACTATTAGGTATGCCCCAGTGCCCGCTGTACTGAGATGGTAAGGGACCGCGTTTTGACCTTATCTCCTTCTAGTGCTATCAAAGATACAATTCTTCCCCTGAAAACCCCGATTATAGGGCGAGATGGCCAGGAGGTCCATGAGGCATTGGTGCCGGTTGGGACAACCGTCTTCGGCAGTATCTTGATACCCAACACGTCCACTCAAATCTGGGGTGAAGATGCATCGGAATTCAAACCGGAACGTTGGCTATCTCCGTTGCCCGACACTGTAGTGAACTCGAGTTTGCCTGGCGTCTATTCCCACATGTAAGTATTTTACGGAATCTTGTACCAGAGGTCAGCTAATGCACTGCTGTTCTACGAAGAATGACGTTTTGGGGTGGTGCATCTGATTGTCTGTACGTGCTATGACCTTATTTGCTCACCGTTACACCGTGCTAATACCTCATTGTAGGGGGTATGTATCACTCAAATTCTCGCGACATATGACTAATCAACTGCTTTAACTTCCAGTTTGGTTTACTAGAACTTAGTGCGTTCCCTTTTCCTTGCTCTACGCTCGTGTCATGACCCACTTGTATCCAGAGGTTGTCATCTTACTTCTCCTAAGTTCCTTCAGATTCTCTTTGGCAGATCGGGAGATAGCATGGCGTTCGTCCGGTCTCCAGTTTCCGAGCGTCACGGAGTCGGGGTCGCTCGCCTTACCTCTGAAGGTTGAAGCGCTGTGAATTGTCTGTGCAATTTCTTGCGAGATAGAGGTGGTGGCAGAGCACCATTCAAGAGAATGCGGGTTTTGATTCTTGGATACATAAAGAATGCACAGTTGATCGAAAGTGCAGAAGGATTTCTGTTTTTTGGGTTCATACATACGCAAGCGAGTAGATACATCGTGGAATATCTAGTGGTTCTCAGAGTTGGAAATGTACACAGTAGCAAGAATAGAAGGACAATCGAATAGCCAGATGTAACAAAGAAGGACAGTGATTGCATCACATTATGTCGGGCACACGAAAGTCAACTCTAATGTGCGGTTTCACGGAGGAGTGCTTCTCTGGTATGAGAACGAGTTGTGATGTTGTGCTGGAATACTTTGGGACGTCTGTACAACATTGTCAACGTCAATAACTTTATCCCTGCCCAGACATGACTTTGCTTACGCTGTGAAACTGCCTTCGTACCTCGGGTCAGACGAATTTACTTGCTCGGATCCCGTGCCAGAAATAGTCAATGTAGCAAGGATTTGCGCGACGGCGGCCCAGAGCATGTTATCCGCGTATACTCGACCTGGGCAAACGCTGTAAACAGACGTGTTTGTAAATGTCAGGCAACATGTATATTCTGAATTGCCTACACACCGTCTTCCAAAGCCGAAGTTCCCATACAAAAAGCCATTGCTGATGCGAGACTCCGGGGATACATCTCCGTCTGGAAGTAGATGTCTCTCGGGTTCGAATGATTCTGGGTCTTCACATGCGCGAGATACCGCCCTAGGTGTATATTAGACGACGAATTAAACTGATGATGGAGCCGAAACGTGCCACGTATTGAATCTGACGAGTGATCCTGCATCCAGTAACATTAACAGAGAGTAGGTATGTGTCAATGCACACAGGCTGACCTTTCGGAATGTAGTAATGTTCGAATGTGTCATCCTCGGTTGTATAGTGTGCAACACCTGTCCATGGTTTAATCCTGGTCGAGTTAAGAAGCCGCCAACTTACCTGCGGGTGAGGTTGGGTGCCACCGGAAACATTCACTGATAATAGCCTCGACATAAGGGAGTGATGGACGATCGTCGAATGTTGGGAGCCTTTCTGGGCCAACCACGCGGTCAAGCTCCTCTTGAGCCCTCTTCTGCTTTTCGGGGAACATGAACATTGTCAACAAAAATGTCTGTAGTGTAGCGGCGATCTAGCATAACAGCTTATTAGTAGAACAGTATCCACAATAACGCGCAGTTACATTATCAATCGCAGCTGGTGATACGACAGTCAGTCGACAAGCACATTGAAGTGAAAGGGGCTTACAGATGTAGATGGTCGAAGCAACGTTCTTCAACGTTAGCTCTGATGCGCGTGTCTTGGAATCATCCTGACTCCTCAGCACAGTCTCCATAGCCGAACGTTTTTCAGATGCGGATCCCTTAACGCGGATGAGTTTGTAATAGCTACGCGGCGTAGTCAAGAGCGCACCAGATTCTGCTTCAAGCTCTCGTATGGTATATCTTTCACCTTCGAGATCAATTTCTGGCTGAGTGACGTGCCAAGTATAAACCCTGGAATGTAGTCGACTAGACGATAGACGAAAGCGATCGTTAGTTCACCATCCACCACACGGGGAAGAGACCTACAAATTGGAAATTTGTGGCTCAAGGAAGCCATCTCCGGTGACATCCACCCAACTAGCGTCGAGGACGCGTGTTCCAGTGTAGAGTTGATGACGACATCATCATCATGTTGAGTTTTGTAGCCGTACGTGAATTCCAGAGCGGTATCTGCAGCATAACTGCGTATACGCTTGAGCACGTCTTGGCAACAAGTACATAAATGAATCTCACTGTTTTAGTGATTCTCCTAAGCTTTCTGGCGAGATTGTAGCAAGAAGGAGCACCAAGGACTTTGCTTTTTCCATGAAAAGTTCATTATGTTCTTGAATTACTTCAGGGTGCATCGCTTGATGAAGGAGGACTCTATGCATCGATTAAAATTCGATTATCCGCTAATAGTGATTCTGATGACCTATGTTGACGCCATTCGGAGCCATATGGGATCATTGCTGTATGGAAGTCGACCCCGAACCTACAACGACCTAAATTTCCTGTGCCGCTCGAAGAACGGAAAAAAGCATACCGCTTGAAGAAAGGAAAGTGAAGTCGGGAGGCATAAACGGCTGAACGGGATCCCTCCGTCAGAACCTTCAATTTTGTTTCATTGCTGAGTACGACGACATCATCCCCGAGGATACGTGTGTGGACGATATCACCTATGCAATCCGTGAACATGAAACAATATCGAAGGGATCTACCCACCATACGCCTTTGCCCACCTTGTGTAGGTCAAATAAGGCGATCCGAAATCAAAGTCAACCGCGCTCCCAATAAATGGTATGCTTCGAGTCCAGGGACCGGGAGGATAAGGCTTGCGGTGCATTTTGCGCTTGCGCAACCATACAGAAAACACAGCGGCGAGTGCCACAGCACAGAAAACTTGGAAGAGGAAACCCATATTCACTACGAGTCGCATCATGGTGGCACAGCGTCCGCGTTCACTGTAAATGTGCTATCCTGGTCAAAGTGCTGGATAAAGCCTTAAACACAGGAACCCGCACCGTCTACGAATGGAGCCCAGTGCTGGTGATCAATCTCGCCAGGCAACTTGAATGACCTCGTCACGGTGTGTGTAATGGGGCACACGTCGGGCTGTTGGTGTACATGCGGTGATTTTCAATGGAATGGCTTCTAAAGATCTCGCGCTCATGTCAGTACTCCGAGTCTCCCCACTGATAAGCGGAGCCTGTAGATTTTGTACGTGTGACTTTTGCCAGTATGTATGTAGTGGCACCGCGGATCGACAAGTCTCGCCGGAACTTCTGAAGCTAGCGTGGGAAACATGGACAGGCTTCATTGAGATCTCAATTCTCCAAAGGGGCTAGAAAGGCCATGCACACGTTACAGTCTATTATTTCTGCATGACATATAGACCTCGGGTCCAGGTATCACATTAACGCCATGGATTTGTCGACCATCCACATATTGACGTTTACATCCCAAAATCTCCTCAATGTTAACGTCAATGACCTGACAATCGTTCCCGACCAAGACATCCTGGGGATTTGGATGGGTAAATGTCACGAAGACCCTGGGCTCACCCTGGTTGTCGTCGGTATGTGCGCACTGGCAGACGTGATCTTGGCACAACTGATTCAACCTCCGAATCTTAGCTGGATTTCCAGACGGATTGAACTCTCAATTAATATTTGGTTTCACTGCGAAGCAGCAACAGCGCACTGAAGTGTCTGTCTCTGCTTTGGCTAAGTGCCTGAATGCGCCGGTGACGGAGGTCGCGTCCACGGTCCTCAAAGATGATTGTGACCACGCCAAAGCTACTTCGCTAATCGATGCGGCGATGCGGACCGTGCTGGATGCGGATGATTGTACTGCAGCTGTATGGAAGACGAGCGCGAAGGAAACAATATTTTTCGTAGGATGGCGCTTTCTAGAAGTAAGATCTGGTTTGTCTGTTGGAGTCCTTGCTAACAATCGGAATCGGAATCAACCCGGCAGGCGCACCAGAAATACCATCAGGTAATTTTTGCGAATCCACCGGATTGCATCAAGCAGTTGCCGAGTATCGTTGATACCAACGTGGTCTTTCATGTTGCGTTTAGACCGATTTGGAGCGCAATGAACGAGATCTCATAGTGTACAACATGGATTACGCATGCAGGAGTTTTCATCCCTTCCACAAAGTCTTGACAGAAAACGTTGAATCGATTTTGGATTGCGAGTGTAGCGCATACTTCCATGGGAAGCAACTGAGTTCAGCGTTCAATATACGATCCAACGTTCAACGTGTTTCGACAAAATAATACGAAATTTGAACACAGACGACCTGCGCATTTGAAAGGAGAGGAGGGCCACATTGCGGTCCGAACCGGAGACAGTGGACATGCAGAATGTAACGATGCAGCCACACCCGATTGCGAAGCAACACGACTAGGACTCGGTTTTAGGTTTGCAAGAAAAATAAAGCATGATAAAATATGCCAGTTAACCTGTTAGCGCTCCTGGAGAACTATGCGACGTGTTACAAACCATCGTATGTACGTTCTTCAAATTGTTGCCTCCTTAGTACCGATGCACTGTTCCCTAGTCAGAGTCATTCGGCCCGAGCAGAGGATGTGGTTCAGAAATTTCATCGCGTGAAAGGTCGCCGTCTTGCTGCTCTATATCCTGCACGTCCGATGCACAGTCTGGCAAGCGAACAAACGCCAATACCAGGAGCAATGTCACGGCAAATCCCACAGATAACCACAGTATCGCAGATGGTACGAAAGACATCGTGACGGCATACATTGTTCCATAAAGGGCAGGCCCGAGGATACGGCCACTATCCACGGCGTCAGGATCTCTGATACGGGTGAAACGAGAGAACAAGAACCCACCCTAAAACGTACACAACACCCAACGCGCCGAACAGACGCCCGGTGTCCTCCTCGGCCGATAAGCCGTTGTGAAGGATCGTTGCGACACTCTGGATGGCAGGCAAGAATCCGTGCCCAAAGGTGCTGATAACGAAACAAAGGGTGAAGATCAACCCCGTGGGAGCGATCGCCATCAAGGCGTAACCAGTGGCGAAAACCACGCTGGACACTCTGACGAGACGGAGGTCGAATGGTGTGCTCTGCCTCGTTTCCTCCGCGTGCCGGGTACTCGCCAGTAACTTGAATCGCGTCCATACACTGATTATGGCTTTCCAGCTCTTAGGCCGCTGTCAACGGCCGGTGGAGACGGAACGACTGACCAGGGAGGATCACCACAAGGAAAATGACAGTCGACAGTCCTGATGCACTAATGAAGTAGCCTAGCTGTTTGGAAGGTTAGCGAGCGAACAGCAACGTCAATGTCAAGACACACATCAAGAGATGACCATTTAAAGGTGTACAAAGCGTATTGGTAGATAATAATTTTGAATGGGTTCATATGCCATAGTATCCACTGTGTCGCATATCTTAGTACATATATAGGAATCCTGCCCTGAATCAAGTGGTGCATTTTGTACACGGCTGTCACAGCACGAATGATGATCGATGAAGCATTGAAGTAACATTTGTCTTCCGAGTCCATGCAGCACATCGTGTAAGTCGAGCGATCACGTACTAGCCCCGCCACTGACCACCGAGAGCCACTATAGTGATAGTAGCCCGAGCGCATCAGACTCGAGGCAGCCCATAACTATCAGCTATGCCAATATCGATGGTATTGACATCAAACTCGATCTATACATTCCACTTGGCGCACACGGTCCAACTCCTGCCGTCTTGTTCTTCCATGGCGGCGGTTGCTTCAGCGGCACCCGACGAAACGAGGGCATCGGCTATTATCCTTGGATAGAGCGTTCGTAACTGTGCCAAGCACTCTCGTCCTGCTGATCTGAGTCGTTACCATCAGGGAAAGCCCTTGAACGTGGCTATCTGTTCATTACGGCGGATTACAGGTTGCTCCATCCGTTTACCGGATTGGATCAACTCGAGGACGCCCTTCGCCTCTTCCATTTTCTCGACTCTGAGTTCAACGGGAAACTGGGACGAGCCGGTGATACCATGACGCTAGACGTCGACAAGATCGCTGTCATCGGCGAGTCAGGCGGAGGTTACATTGCCCGCCTGGCCGCGCTACATGCAGTACCCCGCCCAGCAGCGCTCGTATCCTACTATGGCATGGGCGGAGACATGCTTGCCGACTTCTGGCTTAACGTTCGCGAGCTGCAGTCTATCCCACGAGAGAGAGTCGCACCCTTCCTAGAAACTGAGCCGACAAAGGAGACAGGATTGCCCATTTTTGTTCAAGATGGCTTTTTCACCGATGCACTGCGGCGAACAGACGCCTTTGCTTGGATTTCGCAGAACGGCCTCTTTCTAGACTATCTAACGGGTATTCACGGCTTGTCGAAGCGACTTAGGACTCTTCCAGGCGATAAGCGGGCAAGCATGGTTCCCAAGAGTGTTCAGAAAGCATTCCCAGAATTCTACATAGATGCTTCGCTGCCACATCCCCCCGTTCTCTTCGTGCACAGCAAAGACGACGCAATTGTTCCGTTATCTGAAAGCCTCGAGACGCATCGGCAGCTCAAAGAGGCCGGTGTAAGAACGGAGATTTTCTTACTAGATGGGGCAAAGCATGGCCAAGTGAGCTCGGATGGATCGGCGGTTGTGGGAATGGAGTCAGCGGAGTCAGCGGTATTTCGGTTCATAGACAGTGTGCTGAAACCGAACAAAATCTAGGAACACAAGCATGCCAGGATAGTGTGTATGCTGTCCAGGTTCAACGGTTGGGATAACGATAATTAAGGGACACGATATCTTCCGAGCCAACGACTGAGAACCAAGATTGGAGGGCGCGCAGCAAGAAGGGAAATCCGAGGATTGTTCTTGTTTCTTCCGTCACAGCCGAATTTCGATCGGGCCTGGAGTGGTGGGCTAGAGCGGGTAAGCGCACAACATCCATGCTAGGAATTGACGCATGACAGACCTCAGTCCCCTCAAAATATTCCCCCGCGAGCTATATCACCTATTAGCACAAGCCGTGACTGAGGGTGACACTTACCGTAAGTTGTCCTGTGGTATTAATCATTTAGCAGTTAAGAACAGACGTGATTGATAAAATCCAGTCACTCAGTGACCCTGTTCAGAATCAAGAAACGAAACCAATGCGGCGACGCCCGTCGGTTAACCTATGGTTCTCAACGCGCAACCGTGCTAAGGGTCGGACCAATGAATCGTCAAGTACACGATGTTCAGAACTCTGTGTGCTCACGGTGCGCTGGATGGATACGTTCTCGACCCTTTGGCAGGTAGAACCAGCCCCAACGACAACCCTAAAGACCTGCTTGTAAGCTGGTTCAAGAGGACTATACGGAGCGGAGACACAAGAGGATTACGACAAAGATGAGGCCAGCCTGAAGTCCTTCACCGACTATCTTGCGGCCCATCTCTGCTGCGAGCGTCTCGTTTTAATCCCAGGCCCGTCTGACGGGTTCGATGCCAGTGGTTGCGCATACTGGGCAAACAATTAAAGGTTTTCAAGCTTGACATGATCAGCGACCACACTGGCAAGCATACGCTCAGGAAGCTCTTTGACTTGTTTGCGAGTCAAGTCGCCGGGGCCACGAGCCCGAAGAGAAACCGTAAGAGGTGGAATCGCTGACAAACTATTTTTGCTCGAACACGACGATTGTGAAGCTTCCAGTGTTTCATACAGTACATATCACGCTCGTGGCCGCTGTTGCGCAAATACTTGCTACGTTGACTATTTCTGACACGGGATCCGAACAAGTAAAGGAGAATAATCCGTATGACCCGAGATACGATGGTAGTTTCAACTCGTTCTCGCTCCGGAGGCGCGCTCCTTCGTTAAGCCGTACAATAGAGTTGACTTTGGTTTACCCGATCGCGACATACTACTGTACATGAATGCAATCATTGAATGTCACATCTAGCTACTCGATTCTCCAATTCTGAGGACCACTAGACCATCCACGATGTAGCTGCTCGCTCGCGTATGAACACAAAAAGGTAATCCTTCTGCACTTTCGTTCTTTTTCAAACAATATCCAAGAAACAAACACGCATCTCTTGAATGGTGCTCTGCCACCACCTCTATCTCACATGAAGGCGCATTGATGATTCACAGTACCTCAATCTTCAGAGGTAAGGCGAGCGACCCCGTCTCTGTGGCGCTCGGAAACTGGAGACCGGACGAACGCCATGCTATCTCCCGATCTGCCAAAGAGAATTTGAAGGAACTCAGGAGAAGTAAGATGACAACCTCTGGATATAAGTGGGAAGTGGGTCATGATGCGAGCGTAGAGCAAGGGAAAAAGAACGCACTAAGTTCCAGCAAAGCAAACTGGAAACTGAACTGGTTGATCAGCCATCCGTTACGGAAATTTCATGGCGATACGTACCCCCTAACATGAGTGTATTAGCGCGACGCAACAGAGAGCAAATGAAGCCATAGTACGTACAGACAAGCGGATGCACCACTCCAAAATGTCATTCTTCGCGGAACAGCGCATTAGCTGACCTCTCGTACAAGAGGATTCCGTAAAATGCTTACATATGAGAATAAATCCCAGGCAAACTCGAGTTCACCACTGTGGCGGGCAACGGAGATAGCCAGCGTTCCGGTTTGAATTCCAATGCATCCTCACCCCAAATTTGAGTGGACGTGTTGGGTATCAAGATACTGGCGAAAACGGTTGTCCCAGCCGGTACCAATACCTCGTGGATATCCTCGCCATTTCGCCCTATAATCGGGGTTTTCAAGGGAAGAATTGTATCTTTGATGGCACTAGAAGGAGATAAGGGCCGACCGCACATGAGGTCAAAACGCGGTCCCTTACCATCTCAATAAAGCGGGCACTGGGGCATACCTGATAGTACATTAATGCTCTGACTCCTAATAAACTAGTACGACTTACAGGCGTAACACCTCGCGGATAAAGGCATCAGTGTAAGTCAGATTTTCCAATACTTTGAATTCCAATTCTTCCGTTCCGCTTTGTTCACGAGCAATGCGGCCTTCCTCGCGGATCCGATTTTGCAAGTCTGGCTTCTGCGCTAGCAAATGGAACAATCGGGAGAAGGCGGAAGAAGTGGTGTCGACAGCTCCAAAAATCAATGCATTGATGTGCCCCAGCAGGTCGGAATCTGGTATGGTACTCTCTACCTTTCCGCTCATGTTACTATGCACTGCGTAAAGCAAGCTAAGCAATCGGTCAGTATGCAAAAAAACACCGTTCACGAACGCAATATAGTCATTAGATCTTTCCCGCGCCCCATTTGTTCTGTACTTTCGTCCAGTAATGTTGCTTTTCTCGATGAAAGAAGTTTCTTCGAGCTTTTGTCCATCACACGGACAATGTAGGCGAGTTCTTGTAGGCTTCGGGATGGGATAGTGTGCGCCAAAAAACGACGAACTGGTAGAGGAAAGAACGGGGCCAACGCCCTCGCTACTGGATTCTGGAACAGCTGGGGACTAAATTGGGATGATATTGAAAACGAACTGCAGGGATTTGAACTCGACGTACAGTAAATTCTTCACAGCCGATGCGTATTCGTCAGGCTTATCATCAGTGAACTTGTCAAAACTGTATCCTATCAATTGACGAGTCAAGGTGGGGCTGGAGTGAATGGGAAGTTAAACGTACCAAGACCTCCTTGTCCAACAAGCTCCAATGCAACTCGAGCAGCCCAAGGTAGCAAATCAACATCTTTAGGATTGGTCTGGACTACAACATGGAGCGCGTTACGAAGCTGAAGAAGATTGTTAACAAGGAAGTCGCTGGAGACCAGGGTACATACGTTCCGAGCGACTGAGTAAAACACGGGAACAAGTTCCTGTATATGTGACTTTGAAAACACCGGGCTTAGCTCTTTACGGTGCTTGCGGTGAACCTCTCCTGTTGAGGCGGCATTGTTAGTGGGGCGCGGAGTTCATTGACAAGTTGTCAGTGTTCGTACCTGTGGTACCCGGAAGACCCTCTCCGAAAAGGACTGAATTTGTTCTGCATAAAGTAAGACTACGGTGAATACCTGGACTTTGAGACAACTCACGCAAGGACCTCGGAGGGCAATTGCCATACGGACGTGTTGGCGGAGATCGATTGCAATGCCAGAGGATCTGACACAAATAATTCTCGCGCCTCCGCCGAGTTAGGACAACAGATGCTGGCCACCACAAGGAATTCATACCCCCAAAACACCATTGAGCCTCACCACGCCGCCGTATTTCTTTGTAATATCTTGCATAAACTTGACACCTTCGGTTGGATGCCACATCTGTGGCCGGTTCCCTGACCACGCAATTGGTAGGTATCAACATCTAGAGGGAAGGAAATGGAATGCCTTGGATCCACTGCTCCCATGTTGGACCTCGAATCTTGTCCAGAGGATGCGATATGAAGAACCTCTTTGCGACCCACCACGTCACAGCACCAGCCGCGGCGGAAATGAGTAACCAGGAGTTAGATATGAACAGAGCTGCCATGCCAAGACAAAACGGACGTTCACAACCTGCAAGCAAGGCTCACTACTCCGCACGCACTCTTTAAAAGGGAGGGCGTGAGATAGGAAGGTTGCCATGTTCGCACTAGCGGCGGTCAACCTTCTCGAGAAGGTATCGGTCCTTTCAGATGGGTTCATGCGGTCTGCCGGGGTTTCCATCGTGGACTGGTGCTTCCGTCAGAGCGCCAATTTCCAGGGACATTCCTACGGTATCCTCAAGCTTATCTAGGGAGATCAAAGCGCTGTTCCCACCCGTGCCAATGCTCAGCTGGTGCAGTGCCTGATATGTTCGTCTGCCCAAGCCATTGGTGTCTCAGGTGTGAAAAAGAGAGTCATGTTCTATCATGGATGGGAATCTATTCCGCTCTCTCCGCTCTCTGTAACTGCTTCGGTTGGCGAACAATTACCGCGATATATACATATGGGCACTTCTCCCCTCGGAGTCAACGGTGCCTATCCATTTTGTGGGTCGATATCTTTCTCGGATGACCTCATACGGTGGGCGATAAGGCTCAGCTGCACTTCTCAACAATTGAGGTTTCACAGTCCGTTCGTAATGCCAACAATTTCACCATTTGGAATCGCTGATTAAAAGTTGGCAAAAGCCTTGCTTGCTCCTGGGCAGGAAATGGCACGTGTATAGTCATTGGAATTAGCAGAAACTGTAGAATCAGATGCATCAGCTCGATACTAACGTGGTCTTGCATGCTGCGTTCAGACCAATTTGGAGCGCACCAATAAACAAGATCTCATAGCGTTGTACTATTACAACGGGGATCATGCATGCAGGATGTTTCATACCTGCCGCAAAATCTAGACAGAAAACGTTGAATATTTGAATAGTGTATGACTGCCAGTGAACATAGCGCATACTTCCATTGGAAGCAGCCGAATTCAGCGTTCAATACACGATTCAGCTTTGAACATGTTTTCGACGAATCGAAGACTGTCGTCAACACAAGGATACGAAATTGAATACGGACGACCCGCGCATTTGAGGGAAGAGGAGGGCGACAATGCGGGCCGAAACAGAGACAGCGGTGGACATCCAGAATGTAACGAGGCAGCCACACCCGATTGCGAAGGAGCCCGATCAGAACTTGGTTTTAGATGTGCAAGAAAAAAAAATGAAGCACGACAAAATGTGCTACGTAGTTAACCTGTTGACACTCCTAGTGAGCTATGCAACCGTGACGTGTAACAAACGATCGTATGTACGTTCTTCAGATTGTTCCCTCATTAGTACCATCATACAGACACACATACTTTATTGCTACAAATGGACTGTTCCCTAGTCAGATTCAGAGTCATTCAGCTCGAACAGAGGATCCAGTTCAGAATTTTCATCGCGTGCAAGGTCGCCGTCTTGCTGCTCTGCATCCTGCACGTCCGATGCACAGTCTGGCAAGCGAACAAACGCCAATACCAGGAACGCTGTCACGGCACATCCCACAGATAACCACAGTATCGCAGATGGTACGAAAGACACCGTGGCGGCATATATTGTTCCATAAAGGGCAGGCCCGAGGATACGGCCACTTCCACGGCGTCAGGATCTCTGATACGGGTGAAACGAGAGAACGAGAACCCACCCTAAAACGTACACAACACCCAACGCGCCGAACAGACGTCCGGTGTCCTCGCCCGATAAACCGGTGTGAAGGATCGTCGCGACACTCTGGATGGCAGGCAAGAATCCGTGCCCAAAGGTGCTGATAACGAAACAAAGGGTGAAAATCAACCCCGTGGGAGCGATCGCCATCAAGGCGTAACCAGTGGCGAAAACCACGCTGGACACTCTGACGAGATGGAGGTCGAATAGTGTGCTCTGTCTCGTTCCCTCCGCGTGCCGGGTGCTCGCTAGTAATCGCTTCCATACACTGATTATAGCTTTCCAGCTCTTAAGTCGCTGTCAACGGTCAGGGGAGACGGAACAACTAACCAGGGAGGATTACCACGAGGAAAATAACAGTCGACAATCCCGATGCACTAATGAAGTAGCCCAGCTGGCCGAAAGGTTAGCGAGCGAACGACAACGACAACGACAACGACACACATCAAGAGACGACCATTTAAAGGTGTACAAAGCATATTGGTAGATACTACTCCCGGATCCCTGTGTATTCGATGAGCTGCGTGCGCTGCAAACCATGTGGCTGGCCTCACCATTATAGCATTTATCAGCCCGGCCGAGATAGCCAACCACGTCATATTCCAATCCTTGCGCCGCAAATTCGGTGTGGGTTTTGGTGCCAGAACGTGTAATGGGAATGAATCCCAGAACGACTTGACAAAAACCAAAGCCTGCCGTCGGAATGGACCAGTGTCTGCGTCAACAACCGATGCGAGCTCGTCGGCATATCGGTTCCGCGCATGGATCATCGTGGCCTTGGTGATGGATTCTGGCATTGCAAACCACGCGAGAAGAGCGTACAGGAGGTGTATTACAGTTGCAGCGTAGAAGGCCGCCATGACACTGTTGGTCCGCTGGTTGAGGAAACCCCCCAGAACAGGGCCGATTGCCCCACCAGCATAAAAAATTCCGATTAACAGAGAAAAGTTTCGAGCGCTGGAGGTCAGGTAGATCAATCTCGAATGGCATTTTGCCAAGGTTAGCGACCTACAGATCAGGTGATTCCGAGACATCACGCATGTATGATGTTTCCGCAGCCATGATGGATGAAGGGGCTGAATGGCAGTCCGGTCACAAAAAACGGAATCGTAACGTTCCTGCTCACCTCCCATGATGCCCTCCATTATTGGAGCAATGACCAGAAACCAGTATTTTCCGGGAAGAGTGTCAGAGAAGAGAAAGACGATAAACGTCAAGATGTCAGACAAGAGTGGTCCGAATATGATTATTCCCATGGTACGCGTTCGACCATAGCGATCCAGAAACTGACCACTAAAAGTGTACATAAAAGGTGCCAAAATGGATACGAGCACTCACCCCACCCCACCAGCCGGTGGCGAGGCACGACAAGATGCCGCCAATGATTGCGATGACTGCGAGTTGCGCCCCAATAAGTGAAGGCGTTTACAGGGGTGATCGAACCACACACCAGCGCCAAGCTTGGCGATCTCTGCCTGGATGTATGGATGACTTGCACAACCTCCTAATGGGTGCGCAGCCGTCGTGTACAAATCAGTGGTATGAACAGTTGTGTACGCTTGTTCGACGTGTGGGAAATGCGCCTGTGTGGGAGATACTGCGTTGCTAAGAATGACGCTTGGGGTGGTAGTAGCGACAGGTGGTGGACTAAGAAGGGCAGGAGTCTCGACACGTGCAGGGGTGTAGCCCCTGCAAACGAGTTCTGTGTATATTTCGACGCGGGGTCCAGCAGTGACAGCAGCGGCGAGGGAAGAGAGAGACTTCATAACCAAGATCCTGCAGACCACTGGCATGAATTTCTGTGGTGCGTGCATGGGCCGCATACTGGGACATACCAAGTAAGGCTAGGCCTCTTGAACCATGAGTTTCTGGCACGTCTGGCACGTCTGTCAGAAAGTTGTTCGACATCGGCACGTTGAGGACGCCGTTGGGAGTGCTGGCTGGACTCGTCGTCGGTGAGACCAGTAACCATGATGATAGGGTCTTACTTCAAGATAAATGGGGTTCATATGCCATATGCATATTATATAGGATTCTCTGAATCGAGTGGCGCATATTTGTACCACTGGCAGTACGAATGATCATCGGGCCTAGTAATTAACATTTGTCTTCCATGTGGCACGTCGCGTAGTAAGTCGGCGATCGCGTACTGCCGCTACTATAGTTAAACGGGAAATTGGGACGAGCCGGTGATACCATGACGCTAGACGTCGACAAGATCGCTATCATCAGCGAGTCGGGTGGAGGGTATATTGTCCGCCTGGCCTCGCTACGTGCAGCACCCCGCCCAGCAACGCTCGTATCCTGCTATGACATGGGCGGGGACATACATACTTGCAGACTTCTGGCCTAGTGTTCGCGAACTGTCAATCTATCCCAGGAGAGAGAATCGCACCCTTCCTAGAAACTGAGCCGACAACGGAGACAGAATTCCCATTTTCATCCAAGATGACTTTTTCACTGATGCACTGCGGCGAACAGACGCCTTTGCTTGGATTTCGCAGAACGGCCTCTTTCTAGACTATCCAACGGGTATTCACGGCTTGTCGAAGCGACTTAGGACTCTTCCAGGCGATAAGCGGGCAAGCATGGTTCCCAAGAGTGCTCAGAAAGCATTCCCAGAATTCTACGTAGATGTTTCGCTGCCACATCCCCCCGTTCTCTTCGTGCACAGCAAGGACGACGCAATTGTTCCGTTATCTGAAAGCCTCGAGACGCATCGGCAGCTCAAAGAGGCCGGTGTAAGAACGGAGATTTTCTTACTGGGCAAAGCATGGCCAAGTGAGCTCGGATGGATCGGCGGTTGTGGGGATGGAGTCAGCGGTATTTCGGTTCATAGACAGTGTGCTGAAACCGAACAAAATCTAGGAACACATGCACGCCAGAATAGGTATGTATGCTGTCCAGGTCCAATGGTTGGGGTAATTAAGGGACACGGTATCTGCCAAGCCAACAAGCCAATTTTAATGAGAACCGAGATCTGAGATCTGGAGGACGCGCAGCGAGAAGGGAAATTTGAAATCTGAAGATCGTTCTCGTTGTCACAACCGAACTTCGATCGGACCTGGAGTGGCTGTTAGGGTGGGTAAGCGCCCAACAACCATGCTAGGAATTGGCGCATGACAGACTTCGGTCCACTCAAAATATGCCCCCATCACAAGCAATCTATGTCACCTATTAGCACAAGCCGTGATTGAGGGTCAACATTTACCGTTTGTCCTGTAGTGTTGATCAATCAGTAGTCAAGAACAGATGTGGGACATGACCCACCCGTGATAAACTGGCCCTTTTCGGATACAAGAAACGAAACCAGCGCGGCGACATCCGTCGGTTGACCTATGGTTCCCAACGCGCAACCGTACTAAGGGTCGGACCAGTGAATCGTCAAGTACACGATGTTCGGAAGCTCTGTGTACTCACGGTAACGTTCATGTCCGATCCTTTCATCAGCTCAGCGTATTGAGTAGCTGTTTCATGCACTGAGACGGAATGTTAATGGTCACAACCCCTCCGAGAAACATTATCTCACACAAAGGTGTATCTATGGACCCAGGTGCGTACGAGTTTACGGTAATGCCATGTTTACCCACCTCCAACGCTGAGTTGCAAGTCGTTAGTACTCCATGGATAAATGTCGACGACTCACCAAGACTTTGTGTGAGACCTTTAATAGCAAACTTGCTTGCAGAGTATGCAGAGAAAAGAGCAGCGCCTGTACATTCCCAGAAGCGAAATTCGGTTCGATTGGGACGTGTGTCAAGGCTCTTGTATTGCTCACCTCTGTAGCCGGCGATGGACGATGCTGTTATAATTCTGCCGCCACGACGTTGTGCGATCATAGCGCGAGCGGCAGCCCCCATACATAAGTGGGTTCCTCGTACGTTCAGGCTGAACATGCGCTCCAAATCATCAGCACTGGCTAATTGGTTTTGTGAGGGGAGCTCTCCCAAGCACCAGTTGGGTCATATCCTCACTGTCGATAAAGGTCTTCGCAAAACAAGTGCCTGCGTTCGCTACCATCTGTACTCCATAGTCAAAAAACAGAATAAAGGTCAAACGAGCCATGAGGATCTACGAACCACGTCGAGACTGCCTAGGCTATGCACAGTCTCGTCAACCATGCGCTGCACCTCGGTTTCCCGAGTGACGTCTCCAGTGGTGATTATGGACTTGATTTCCGGATTACGGCTGGTCAAGTCTCTCTGCAGGTCGTTGAGCAAGTGGATGCTCGAGGGCAAATCATTCAAGGCCATATTGTGGCCATCCTTTGCCAGTTGTAGAGCAATTGCTCTCCCGATTCCTCGAGCGCAGCCAGTCACTATCACGGCTCGCATGATCGTCAGGGTAGAAATAATGGTCGGTAACACTTATTCTGCCAGGCATCATAAATTGTTCCTGCCTTGGGGGGTCTTGAGAAAAAAGTAGTCGGCACGGCCCATAATAACTCGGGACCGCCAAAAGCCGATGGCATCGTGACAACGATGTTCAAAAGTATTCACTTTGGCTGGTGGCATGGAACCGAAAACTCACCCAAAACTGCGCAAATCACATGTATACACACAATGTATTTTCAGTAAGACATGTAGCTAAGACTGGGCTGGTTTATAGTTGTCCACATGCGTGGCTGTGCAATGAGAGCAAATTTCAATTCTTCAACTGTCTCCGTACCAACTGGACCTCCTTCCTTTCGCACACCCCCATTCTGACAACATAGTCATCGGGTATTGCCTCGGTCTCGACGTTGACTACATTCCGTGTGGGCCGAAGATGAACTTGAGCGTACCGCAAAAATGCGATGTAACTCCCTTCCTTGATATCCGCATCGGCATTTTCTGTCCGGTTCCATAAGGCGGGCAACCACAGTTGAGTAGCTCCGAGGCCAGAAAACAGCTTCACGATCGTCGTATTTGCGCAAACATGGTTGGTCAGCGATTCTGCCTCCTGGTTTCTCTCCTCGGGCTCGAGGCCCTCCCGTTGACTCGCGAACAAGTCAAAGAGCCTCTTGCCGTTGTACTCTGTCACCTCTTGAGCGTACGCTTGGTCGCTGACCATGTCGAGCTTGAAAACCTTGTTTGCCCAGTATGCGCGACCATCGAACCCGTCAGACGGGTCTTGGATTAAAACGAGACGCTCGAAGCAAAGATGGACCCCAAGATAGTCGGTGAAGGACCTCAGGCTGGCCTCATCTTTGCCGTAATCCTCTAGTGTCTCCGCTCCGTATAGCCCTAACCAGCTTACAAGCAGGTCTTTATGGATGTCTTTGGGGCTGGTTCTACTCTGCCAGAGGGTCGAAAACGCATCCCTCCAGCGTTTCATCAGCGCGTCGCCTTTCTGTGAGAAGAGGGCGGAAGTGTTGAGGATATGGTACTCCTTTGGACGAAGGTTGGTAATGTAACCGCTCATGGTATATGGCGTTTCAGGGTCTTGGATAACCTCCCATATGTCACCCAAGTCGCAAAACACCATACAGCCGACGTCGAGCCAGATCCCTCCGAATTCGTACAAGAGAGAAAGTCTGACGAGGTCGGATATGGCTTGTGGAATTTTTGGGGAATTCCTCTTAAACGCCTCTGGGAATCCATCCGTACTGAGGAACGAAGAGAAGTGGTTCGGTGATTGTGGGACCATATCAACCACGCGGACCTAGCAATGGTCTTTGATTCAGAATACGAATGACTCTGTTCCGGATCCCAACGTACAGTCCAACCCGATGGTTCAAACCGGCGCATCCATGCGATGACGTTTCGCTGAGTCCATGGTCGCATTCCACCCCAGCCGCCATCCCAAAAAGCCCAGATATTTTTCTCTGAAGTGACTGGGCGGTATGCCAACAGGTTGCTAACAATCTCCGACTCTGCACGGAGATCGAGTTTTCCTGTGGGAATCGGCGTGACTCCGGGAGGCAGGTTTGAAGCAGGATGTGCAGAAAGCATCGAGAAGGTGCGCCTTATGCAGTGGTAGTTGGCTGATAGGAACAGAAATCCAAAAAGATATATTCCCGTTTGTCGCCACTCGAGCCTTTCCCATATCAAGAATCTCCCGCGGATCGAGAGGTGCACAATTCGAGCGCTCTTGTGTCGAGTGAAGCCAGAAGAGTGGTATTGTTTCATTCCATCGCAAACAACGGACTCCTACTTGACTCTCACCACTGGTGCGGTCTTTTTACTTGCGATCTCGATTTCTTCAATCACCGGTCACCGATATCCATCTTCCGAAGATTGGAAAAATTCCCACTCGTGCTGCGTAGTTGGGCCCAGAACGGGGCTGCGATCCAATCCACCTACAAAATGCCAGCTTGAAGGAATGTTGTCGGCATAACTTCCAGCCTTAATTGCAAACGAGCTTGCGACAACCCACCTATGTTTCTCCAGGAATTCACTGATTGGTTGTTCGGATGGACGACCCACAAGGTATTCGCATGCACCTATCCCGTGTGATCCACTCATCGTGCATCGTAGAAAAACAGGAGTGTCTCAACGGACATCGCAACTAACGAAGCAAACGATTTCTCTGTCACCGACTTGGTACGCTTGAACCTATATTCCCAGGTGTTCTTATATGTATCACTGGAGTAGGATGGCAATCTGAGCTCCAGGTACCGAAGTGCCATTCGCACGGTCCTCTGCGATTTCATGCGCGACATCAATATCACGTACCCAACCGTCACATATGATGAAGAATTTGCGCAAGGTTGTTCTAAGCTTGCTATAGAGCGCGGGTGTCCAGTAGACATTGTGCAATCACACGAATTTCAGCTCGCGTTACACGGTGCTGTTGCTATCGCTACAACGACCTATGCGCACCTTGAAAATGCGTCCACTCGCCAATTCATTTGCCTTTACACGACCTGGTGAGCACTCACTCTACTCGTGCTTCCTGGGGCTAATTATCTACCTTGTAGTTTGATCTTTTTCGATGACCTAACTCGAACAGATGCTTCCATGGTTCGGGAGTTCCACACCCGTTTCGCCTGCGCTAAGCCCCAAATGCACCCTTTGCTCGATCTCTTCGCGGATATCCTGAGAAATTCATACGATCATTTCCTGCCGAGTTGTGCCAATCTCGTTGTTTCGAGCTCCCTCGATTTTGTTACTGGTCTTGTTGTTGATCATGATCTCCAGAATATGCAGGTACGTTTTTCTTTTGTCTTGCATTTGTGACCACTTTGGCGTACGTCGCATTTCAGGTGAACAAGAACGCGATCAGCTACCCGCGCTGGGTGCGCACCGTGATGGGCGTCTCCACGGCCTTTGTTATCTTTACATTCCCACCCGATATTCCGCTGGTTTCGTACGTGCAAATTCTCCCGAACATGGTCAATTACATCGACGACGTCAAGTAAGTCGTCCAAACGCTATCTTTTTTTCGTGCATTGCTGATATATTGCAGTGATCTCTTTTCGTTCTACAAGGAGGAAAGCATTCATGAGAACACTAATCACATTTCCTTGCTCGCGCAAATGTCCGGGAAATCTAAGTTGCAATGCATGAAAGACCTCGCCGCCTACTCTGTCGACGGCAGGTATGCTTCCTCGATCAATATCTGATGGAAGTCTGCAATTTTGATGTTCTCTTAGTCGTCGCTGCCGGGCGGTACTGTCGGCAGATCCCAAGGCTTTAAAAATCTACACCGATCATTTTCTGCAGGGATATGTCGCGTTTCATGCCCTGGCGCACAAGCGCTATAAACTGGAAGACTTGGACTTGGCGGACTCGGGTGTTGTCTCATCCTAGTATCCTCGTTCCCAAGCATGCCCGATAATCTCGGGGGGATTTGAGGGGGGATTTGATTGTTGTCGCTTAGTTCCCCTATAAAGTTTCTTGGTCCTTACGAAATCTCCGAATCGCACTTGGCTACGGTATATAAACAAGGTCGAATGATTACTGGTTTGCATCATCATATCCCTTTCGTGAACCCAACGTTTGGAAGAGTCGAAGAACGCGTAACTTGAACGGGACACACATTAGCCATGCTGTCTATCGGCGGGCAATTGACATCTGGGACAGTGACTCTCCTCGCTGTCGCAGTCGCGGCCATTGTCTATCATGTGGGACGACAGAATCGAGGGAAATATCCACCAGGTCCCAAATCCGAATTTTTCTTTGGAAACGCACGTCAAGTTCCGACATCCATGCAGTGGCTGAAATTCGCGGAGTGGTCAGAGCAGTATGGTATGCCACCTATCCGAGTCTACGTCGTGTGACTGATGACTGATTTTGTTTACCTCGCGCGGCCAAGGGGGGCTTATTTTCTTCAAGGTATTGCATATGCCGTACATCGTTATCAATGATGGCCGGGTTTGCTATGAGCTTCTTGAGAAGCGGTCCAACATATACAGCGACCGCCCGCGGAACACCATGGCCAAGGATCTGTGAGTTCATTCGAATGATAACCATGTGGTACAGAGTCCTTATCGACCGAATAGGATGGGATGGGGATTTACGACGCTGTAAGCGAGGGTTCTTTCACCCGCCCCGTTTCCTTCGAATCATCATCAACAGGATGAAGCCATATGGTGAAACTTGGCGACAGCACCGGAAGTTGTTGCATCAATTTTTGAACGTGCGAGACCAGCAGACGAATCAAGATATCCAACGCCGAGCGGTCCACGAGTTTCTCAAACGACTGGGCGCGAGTTCGACAAACTTCCTCGAGCAGGCAAAGCAGTGAGTTGCGTTCCCCTGTTTGGGATCTTCCCACCCGGAGCCCCACGCTGATGAACGACTCCCAAAGTTTGGCAGGATCGACCATCATGAAAGTTTGTAGTTATGGTGTTCGAGTCAAAGCATTTCCTCATTTCCTCATTCTGAAACAAAGGTTGCGTACGGATATGAACTCGCTCCGTCCGACAATTATTACGTACCACTGGTAGAACACGCCGTCGAGGGTTTGGTGGCTACGTTTGGCGTGGGATTCATAGTGAGCGCGATACAACTTCTTCAGACCTGATTCTGATTAATGTTTATAATATTCTGAAACATAGGTTGATTTGCTTCCAATCCGTACGTCTCGCTGACGTTCTTCAGAACCCTTTGTTCATTTCTCCAGTCAAACATGTCCCTTCTTGGGTGCCAGGGGCAACCTTTCAACGGTTGGCATCAGAATGGCTGGATTCAGTTACCGCCATGGTCAACTTGCCGTGGGATGAAGTTATGCAAAAATACGTGTGTATTCACAATTGGTTTCGGAGTTTATTTCTTGATTTCCGCACCAGAAAAACGGAGTACCTCCTCGATGCTATTCCTGTTTGATGATCGACGAGAATGGAGGTCCGAGTTGCGATTTACAAACAAAATTGCTTATCAAGGAAACCGCTGCGACGCTCTATTCTGGTGAGACCCTTTCTCGGTTGACCGGTCACTAGTTTCTGACCCCATCATCTCAGCTGGAGCAGACTCCGCAAGCTCTGTCATATCTTCGTTCTTCCTCACCATGACATTGCACCCTGAGATATTTTCAGAAGCGCAAGCGGAGATTGATACCGTGGTGGGTCGAGATCGCCTTCCCGAACTGTCTGATCGGGAAAAGCTTCCGTTCCTGGAGTGCGTGATTAAGGAGGTCTATCGTTGGAACCCACCTGCACCCATTGCCGCAGCTCACAGGCTGATGCAGGACGACTTCTATGAGGGTTATCTGATCCCGAAGGGTAGGGTCTTGACAAATCAGGATCATGTTACATGCTTACTGATATGATCTTGATAGGGACTACCGTGATCCCGAACGTTTGGGCAATGACTCACGATCCCCACGTGTACCTTGATCCAACGGCGTTCAATCCCCACCGCTTCTCCGGCGAATGTCCATGCCCAGATCCCAGATCTTTTGTCTTTGGATTTGGACGACGTCGGTAAGACCGTGACACCAGCTTCCATCCTATCAAGTACCTTACCGCGTGGTTCTCTAGCTGCATTGGCGAGGGCTTCGCCGACAGCCTGGTGTTCCTCGCCCTTGCTTCGATTATCTCATGCTTTGACATTAGAAGGGCGATCGTGGACGGCAAAGAAGTTGAGCCGCATGTCAGCTATCCCCACTTTGTTGGGCACCCAGCCCCATTCGAGGCCCGGATTGAGATGAGAGACAGTATTTCCCAAGCGCTGATCGACGCTGCGATAGCGTCCGAGGTAGAGGTGTTCTAGACCGATATTTCACTCAATTCTGTCTTTGTACAATATTTTAAAAGTGATACTGAACTGAAGACAAATTTGATCCGTTCTCGAACAGCATATATAAATACACCACTCCCTTCCCAAAATCGCCAGCGTTTCTAGCGCAGTTTCAACAAAACAAGATAACAATCCACTAGGCCCGCTCAGGCTCTACTTGGAATTTGCGTCTGTCAAATATAGCTAAACATCTACACCTAATAGAAAAAATGCCAAACGCACCACTTTCCGTCTTCGTCGTTTGCGCCGCCCGCATCAATTCGTGGAATTTCCTCCAAAATTTGTCAACACGATCGTGCTTCAAGCGAAAGACAACGTCAATTCCACCGATGTTTGAAATCCATGTGCCGTCTGCCTCCAACGTCGGGTTCGCTGGGAGCATGGAGAGAAAATGCTCGCCGGAACCTGACGATATATCAGCATATCACTACAACAAGGTAAATGACCTCAGAACCGTAGAGATAAAATCGAACCCCTGTAGTTGGAAAATTACAACCCAGCATGTTGTGCAGGTCGAAAAATAACTTACGATCAGTGAAGCCAAAGTCTGCATTAAGCACTGGAATCCTACGCAAACCATCAGACAACGATATTGCTTCTCGTCAGAAGCACGACATACTTGTGCAACGCGTTTATGTATACCATAGTATCTGGAGAATTTATATTGAGGTAGTCAGGAGTGAGGCCCGGGCGCCGTAGCATTTGGGAGTGCAAGCCAAGGATGCGACGCAAGTTCTCTGGATTGCGTGCAGAATTCGTTGACTTGCGCAGTGCATCTGCAAAGTCCCTTCGGTCGTGGTGAGTTCATACACGTGCTACCCTAATAGCATCGGGGCGCACGAACCAAGGGGCATATCCTTCCAATTTTTCTGTCGCGATTGTTTGCATGCAGTTACCCATCGTGGTCTATGAAATTCTGTCAGGAACTTGAAAGATTCGAATAAGTCAATTCTTCACCGAGGACAGTGCTGGGTGAATGCCTCGAGTCTGAATAAAGTAGGAGGGTGTCAACGCCCTAGTATCACAACGCGATGGGGCCATACTCCCAAAATGTATGCGACTCTCTCCACACTGACCGGAGAGAGTGACGCGATACAGGCGCTCAAAAGACCAACGACTGCGTCCGCTTCAGATATGCGCAAACCTGCCGGAATAGTAACCATCCGCAAGGTCAAAATATTGGAATGATTGTACCTTTGGTACAACTCGACACCCATGCATGAATCGCGCGTACTTCTAGAGCAGCAATCCGTACAGAGATGCGCGAGGTCGTACATAACATGTCGCTGAATAAAGCAGGAAGGGCCGAATTCTGTATGGCATGTTCTTGATGGTACAAGAGAGGCAGCACTTCTGGGATAATATAACCTTCCACCGTCGGGTCTGGTTCGTCGTATTTTTCAAATGTTGGCATAAAGCTCGGCTGGATTCCTTGGTAGTAAAGCGACAGGGAATTTGCCCAGTGGGTCATGGATGTACAGTCACCTGTTGAGAGCAAGCAGATTAGGATCGATAAGTGGCTGGAAAGGTAAGATGGTGGAACCTAGATCACGTCCAGCATCGTTGTGGCTTCGTCAGAGTGAATCCGCGGTAAGAATTGACGACGAACCCAAAATATGGCACCAACCTAGCAAACGAAAGTTAGACCTTTATCGGGAATGCGGAAGTCAGCGCACCGAGGGTCAAAGTTGTTTCTCCATTGCCTTCCACAACCTTGAGGGTAAGCAAAGGTTGTTCTCCGAAAGTATTGGAGCCACGGTCGAGTGCGAACGGATGTTCATCAACGTAATCCGGGTGTTTCTGTGCACGTGTTACTAGCGGAGAGTTGGTTCTACGACATATCCTCGAACCTGATGGTCAAAGTCGTCTGACATGATGCTCGGGCGAGTCGTAACCCCGAATGAGACGGGAACGCCAGGGTTCTCGAGGAATACAAGGTTCCACTGATCGGATACCTCGTTGAAGTTGAGGCGACCAACCCCTGTAAGTAAGTCGCTCAGAGATGCAGGTAAGCACAATTCACTGTTGTTACCGTAGTAATAGTCTCGCAGATTTTGAGCTAATGCATCGCATAGCTTCTCTTCGTCTAGCCTCCCAGGAAGTACCCAAACAAAGTCCATCTGGAAGCGGTATTTTCACCATGCATAAGTGCCAACGATGATGTATCTCACCCAATCTGGAATAAGATCCGTCGTCTGCAGCGGAATACTCGCCTTTTGCCACACTGACTGATGCACGGGCTTGATCCAACGAACTTTGACACTCATGAGGGAGTCTGGACAAGTAAGTCTCGTTCGTACACAGGAGGCAGCTGAGGAACCAGTTTCAGGCAGGTTTTCCGGTTCCCAGAGGCCAGTGTTTCATCCATTTTCACCACTAGACGGACTCGGAACTAATTTATTACGTTTGATGGGCATCCTGCTTCTCCTTGTTTGTTAAATGTTTGTCTAGTACAGTGGGTAGCAGATTTGAGGTCCGAAAGATACCAAATCCCTGTCCGGTGATAAGTAGCAGATTCGACCGTCAACAACTCGGATCCGGCGGGTGCGAACGTGGTAGAAGTTGGCAAAAGGAACTTTGGAGCCTGGTCCCCATCTGGGTGAATGCTGTTGGGGATTTGCCCACACTGGATTCCTTTGTGCAAGCATCTTAGATATGCTCATCTGTAAATGGTTGGCAGGTCTGGAAGACAGGAACTTGAGCGAATTTGGTGATGCGCGTTCGTTGCAGAAAGTCCAAATCTCGTTCGTTGGGCGTCCAAACGTCCAAGTTCGAAATAAGCCAACTGCGTGTGTCTCCGGAAGTTTCCAAGTAGACGTTACTCCGTAACCAAATCCGTCTAGCACTTTTAAAATAGCAGAGTGGCTCCGACGCGGTGACAAGTTGGTACACCCTAGTACTTTATTTTTTGCGAGACCCGGCCCCTCGGTTGGTGACGAGCAGGAGCTTCAGGACCGAGTCTGCCAGTGGCACAAGGACACATAACTACGCAGCCCGGCCTATTGATAGGAGCCCCGGGCCGTCGCCGAGCGAGATCTTATTGACCACAAAGCGCAACCCTCGGAAGTCCTGACCATTTCCCCCCCCTACTGTGAGGTGTGGCGATGTCTCTCATAGTATCACAGATGCAGTGACTGCGGTACCTTCATTTTTTGTTTGAACGATCGATGCTTCTGTGCAAGCGTTTTCACAGTACAGATCTTCATCTACCAGGATATCTTCTCAGTCATCCCTCACGATTAAGCGCTTCGACGATCAACGGCAACCCAAGTGATGCAGCCCCCTTTATACTTGGGAACTGGAGTCCTGACTGCCGCCAGCAGACCTGCTTGTCAGACGGCGAGAATGTGAACGACGGCAGCAGAACGGAAAGTGCGGCCTCTGCAGACACCAGTTAGATTGATGTTCTAGACACAGGCAAAACGTGCTCACTGAGCTCTAATTGGCTGAACCTAAAGCTACGAGAAAGTACGTTAGGCCCTCAGTGAGAAACACGTTAGTGAGGGAAGGAGTTTACCCGCTGTAAAATGCCGATCAACTAGTAGTCCTTCACGCCTGACAATACGAACGTATACTTACAGACAAGCTGATCCACCACCCCAGAACGTCATCCTGCACAGACATGTTTATCAATGGTCTGTTTCTATCCACGAAACTCTTACATATTCGAATACACGCTAGGGAGGCGCGTGCTTACAACGCTTTCGGGGAGGGGAGACAGCCAACGTTCCGGCTTAAATTCGAGCGCGTCGGGGCCCCAGATTATTACTGACGTGTTCGCAATTAACAATCCTCCAAACGCAGTTCTGAGCAATGTGTAAGTTCCTGAAGGTTAAATTTCGATCTTGGTGAACAACGCACGTTCCTGCAGGGATATGGACCTCTTGGATTTCCCGACCATCCTTTCCCACGATTGGTTTTGACAACGGGATAATTGTGTCTTTTGCTACGCTATTGGGTTCTGTTAGCCACCACGGCGAAAAGACGAAAAGCAGTCTTCACGTTCTCAAGTTCAATGGCACAGGTGCATATCTGTGTTTCAAAGTTGGAAACGTATCTCAGCTTGATTAGAACAGGACGCACAGCCGCAACGTCTCACGGCAGAACGCATCGAGAAAGGGCATTTCTGACAGAGTGTCATAATCGATTTCAGCACCCGCTGCAAGGCTTTCGCGGGCAGTGGCAAATTCTTGACGAAGTTGGTCTTGGATCTCTGGTTTGAGGGCCAAGATATGGAGCATTCGAGCCAGCGCCGAGGAAGTCGTATCCATTGCTGCAAAAACCAGCCCATTCATCAGTCCGAAGAGCTGAGAATCTGGCAATCGATCAGATTCTTGTTCTTGGATATTGGCATGCACTGTGGGACACTATCAGTGCTACGTGACGTTGATTGGGAGGAAGCACTCATACGCAGGATACTCATTATGTCTTTCCCCTCCGCAATCTGCTGTTTGATGGCATCCTCTCCTTTGAGGATCGCGTTGCGTTTGGTTTGGACAACTTGTCTCGCACTGACATCCATGATTTTGACGATATGCATCAGCTTTTTCATTGCTTGGAACGGGGCAATGTTAGCCAACACGAGTCTGAGTTTTAGAGGGAACCAAGGTGCCATCCGCCTCGCAACAGGAATCTGGAATGACAACGGACTAGTAGAATATCAGAACCCCACAAAGAAGAATAAGACGTAACGAACAGTAGGTTCTTTACTGCAGACGTATACTCGTTGTTCTCTTCAGCAGTCAGTTTGTCGAAACTATAGCCTGTTTTTGTCCTTTAGGTAGGCCCTTTCCCTCTATCCTAAAAATTTCCTTACCTAGCCCACTTTGCCCAATTAACTCCAGCGCAGCTCGAGCAGTCCACGATAACATGTCCACCTCCCGTGGGCCCGATTCAACCATGGCTGCTATGGCATCCCGTAGCTAGGGATCACCGTCAGATTCACTGAATGCATTGAATTGAGGACAAACCTTTCCAGTCACGGCATAGAAGATTGGCGTCAGGTCCCTCATGTGGGTCGTGGAGAAGGCAGGTTTCATCATCTTTCTTTGTTTTCTGTGGATTTCTCCTGGACAAAACTTGAACTAAAATTGATTATCATGCAGTTAAACCTACCGCTTGTACTAGTGAGACCCTCCCCGAAGATGATACTGTTTGTCCTGTTCCCAATTGTCGGGTAAGTTCCATTCTGCCACTCAGAACACAAACCAAAGACATACGCGAGCACTTCAGCTGGTTGCAGCCAAATTGAGGCATCCTTGATAGCAATACAATACAACGCCAGTGGATCAGATACGAAGATATCGCGTCCCTAGCCACGATATTCATTCCTTGGTCTGACCCCCCTAGACGGCGGAAACGCACCCCGAATACGCCGCGTAATCTAACCAAGCCGCCGTAGCGGTGAGTTATGTCACGCGTAAACTGGATTCCATCCGTTGGATGGAAGAGCTGTTCTCTGTGTCCTGCAGCATAGATTGCGGTGGTATGAAGTCATGGGTGGCAAATACACACCACCTACCTTTCAGCCAAGTCTGCGCTGGGGGCCCTCGGACATTGTCAAATGCCCGTAGACTGCGACTCTTGAAAAACCACCATACAACGGGAGCCAATACTGAAAGCCAGATCCATATACCGAACGACATTGATGAAGGATAAGGTCTGATGTTAGGGATGCGGCGCACTGAGAGTCTGCTCCTGGAGTGCCCGGGTCACGGAATTCTCATAAGAAAACACCGATTGAACATTGCCATTCTAGGGTGCGCTAAGTGAGTAACTGAGTAACTGAACAATCGGTGACTAACCTCAGCAGAGGTAGCTGTACATGTGTACTTCTGCGTCTTCTTGGTTCTTTTCGGGAGTAGTTGTTTCGTGCGCTTCGGGATCGCTGACTCATGCTATTACTAGGGGCCATTTAATCCCCCTGTTTCCCATGAGATCTGATCTCATTCCCCCGGTGGCCGCCTTTGGCCAAGACAAACTCGTGCTGCCGCATTACTACTACTGGCTGTGATGTCGACGGTTTTGCCTCACACCCACCATGTTGGATGAGGCTGTTTATGTTGTCTTAGTTGCGACTCTTGTCTGGTTCGTGACAATGGGGTGGCAGGGTAGGCGTTTGCCCTTCCCTCCAGGTCCTCGACACTTCCCTTTCTATGGTTCACTGGTAAGCTTCTAGGCCGATAGATTCACGGCGCTTATCTTGCCTTCATGACCAGTTCCGCAGGACGCATATGCACCAAGCCAACAACTTCGCTCGGTTTGGTGAACAATTTCAGTCGGATATCATTGGCATCAGAGAATGGGGAAACTGCACCATCGTGCTCAACTCGTTCGAAGCGGTCAACAGCATTTTGATTCGCAACTCGAACCGTTCTTCTAAGAGGTTTGTGAAGGTTTTGTAGAGATTACCCAATTGACATTCGGATCCTTCCCCTAGACCCCCCACTTGGCGAAAATTTCGAGATTGGTGACGCCAACTATTGATCGTTTTGTTTGTTGCTAAACGACGTATAAAAGGGGGGGTTTACACACGAGTATCCCTCATCTTGATTACGGAGGTATGAATCCAAGTCGCTTATCGTCCTCGCAGCATACATAGCTTATTCTTCATCGTAGAAGGATGGAAAGCTCGCCGACAGACCTTCACTCGGCTAGTTTCCGCCTCAAAGTTGCCTGATCACGCGCCAGTTCAGCTCAAGACCGCGCAGAATATGCTCTTGTCGATGCTTGACGAACCTCAGAAATCTGTTCTTCTTTTCCACGAGTGAGGCTCGCAACAGTAGTCTGTCGAAGCAGCACTGACTTCCTTTCAGAACGATTGGACACGTAATCCTGACTCTGGTATACGGAATTTCCAATCTACCTGAAGGCGAATCGCACCTTGCCCTGGCCGAGCGTGCCCTTGGGGGAATATTGTTTACATTTACGCGGGAATTCCATGTTGCCTGCCTTCTCAATGAACTCAGTAGTATGTCTCGAAATTGCCAAGTTTCATAGCAGGTGCTAACATTCTATGTTTTATTAGGATGGATACCACTACCCGAATGGCTATTCCCAGTCATGAAAAAAAGTAGAGTGAACAGAGAGGATGTCGAAAGTCAGACATTCGTTCCTTACGAGGAGACCAAACGCCAGCTGGTAGGTTTCTTGACCCATTAACAGGGTGTTTCCCTATCTAAACCAGACATTCGAGATCGCGGACAATGCCACAAGTTCATTCGTGACTGACATACTCAGGAGTGGCGAAGTTGACGCTGAGCTCGAAATTATTCTTCGCGACGCGGCTGGCTCTCTTTATTCAGGTATGTTCTGGTTTGCATGTATGACTTTGTGTGGCCCAACGTGTACCTCAGGCGCTGTTATCGCTACCGGGAGCCTGCTTTTTACATTCATGATGGCCATGGCATGGTAAGCTCTACGTCGTGTGATTCATCATCATCATCATCCTCACCCACATCTGCAGGTTTCCAGACGCTCAGGCTAAAGCTCAAAAGGAACTTGACACCCTACTCGGTCATGGAAATTTACGTGAGTCCCTGGGCCCGGGCCCAGGCCCGACTTCTACTTTTTTTTTGACCCAACTGGTTGATCGTGTATCTAGCAACAACTTCTACTTGTCACCCGTCAAATATTCCATACACATTTGCTGTGGTGATGGAAATGATGCGGTGGCGTCCGCCAGTATGGATGGGTGAGTGTTGACATACATGGTTATGTTGCAGTCTGACGTGATAGCAGGGCTCGACCATTCGAGCGATGTCGATGAGGAGTATAATGGGTATGGTATCCCGGCAAGATCGGCATTGGTCGCAAATCTAAAGTATGAACTAAATACATCTTTCCACGACATTTGACAACACGATGCTTTAGGACGATTCTTCATGATCCAAAAAGATTCAAAGACCCGGATAATTTTGACCCAGAAAGGTTCCTCAAACCCAACGGCGAGTTCGACCCTAGTGTATTTGATCCCCGCCAGGTCGTATTTGGGTTTGGGAGAAGGACGTGGTGAGTACGGCTGTATAAGTGAATTCTTCTAGTGACTCAGATTGTCATATGTTTTAGTCCCGGACGAGGCATCGCCTTTACCTCGCTCGTCATAACTGTGGCATCGACGCTTGCTTGTTTTAATATCGTTTCTCATCGTGGGCCTCATCAACGTGCTGCGGTCATCGCTTCATTCTTGGCGACAGACATACCCTGGTATGACATACTCCGGCTTCCTCCGTTCCTGATGAGTCTGTGACAAAGCTACTACCACAGGAAATTTCCGCACGATGGCATTTCAATGAAGGTGCGATCCGGACAAGTTGCAAGTGCCATCAGGTCAGCCGTGCAGTCACCCTCCGATATGTGAAAGTTCGCTGTAGTGGGTCCGCCGATCAGACTGCACTTGTGTGGCGCCTACGATAAGGACCGATCTCGATTCACTAAGTAGTCAATTGTATTGAAACGCTGAATCCCCCCTGAAAACAACAATAGTAATCAGAAGTCGCTGCGGAGACTAAAGATAGCGCCCAACGGCCATCTGCATCATGCAAGTATGCCTCGTCAGAAGGAGATTCCGGCGGTCACTGAAATTTGAAACCTTCTATGTACAACGTCCGATTATATCCTAGGAATTTAATAAATGTGTTGCACGACGGTCAAACGTGACTTCCTTATCATATCGCAAGACAGCGGCGCTGGAACTGCCACCTTGCCCTGTTCGTTGAAAACCCGTGAATACGACTCTTGTCTGCCAGTAATATTGATTGAACCTCCGAGATACTTTTCCTGTCCCCTCATGACGTTTACTCTCAACTCGAACGACCTTGCAATACTAATCGGCTTGGCCTTGGTATGCCGCGTAGCATTACTCCTCTTCGTCAACTTGAAGGACACCGGGCCTCGCATCACCCCACTCAAGGGTATATCACTCCATCACGCGTGCAAATTTGTGACCGCTCGGATTCATGCAATCTGCTCTTGAAAGAGCCCCACTTTTTCAGTTCTGGTTCGCTGGCAAGCGTGCCATCGGAGTGTCTGGCGATTCTGGGAGACGGTTTTTCTTCAGCCAAAAGGTGACAAAGGTTCATGCTTTTTGCTAGTTTACCTTCCGCTGATCAGCATGTAGGATCTCAACTTCGACCAAGGTTATTCTGAGTTGAACTTCTCTAGCCCAGAGGTCCACGCTGACTCGGGCAACGTGGGGAGTGTGGGAGGCGATAGTTCTGAATCTGGGCGGGACCAGGATCCAGAGTTATTTTCCAGGTGCCTCCAGTTGCTATTGAGTAACACCCGTGTCTCGGCCAGTACGCTATTTCAATGATTCTAATGTTTCAAAAAGTTTCACTACAAACAGTATTACCAGCACTGCTCGACGACATTCGCTCCCAGACTACTCACCTCCAGTACGAAGGGAAATTCAACCCATTCAACGAGATTTACAAAGTTTCTCTCGAGTCTGAGTATCGAAGGCTTAATTGTTTCCGCAGGGCGTGTTTCGAATGACTGTCCGCATGGCATCCTGTCGATCGCTGGCCGAGAATGGTCAATATCTACACCAACTGGGCAGCCTATATGACGCACTCAACACCACGTGCACCTCGCTGGGTATTCTCACACCATGGCTCCCCGTTTGGGGTGCCTCCAGACGAGTCAAGATTGTTCAGGAAGTGTCTAAAATCGCTCGCGAGTTTGTCGTCGAACGATCCCAATCTGAGGTACTTGGTGAAGACACGATAGATATTCTCCGCGATGGCATGGATGTCACAGGAATAGTAAACGTGAGCTCTTACACCCGTAAAAATAGATGGCCCATTTACCCTCATAGTTTGTTATGCGCCTAATTTTCGCCGGCACGACTAACACTGGCATGAATGGTACTTAGCTCGTTTGATCTTGTGAATTGAAGATTTGAGGATTCAGTCTAGCATGTTGGCTACTGTTGTTCCTTGCGAAGGACGCTACGTGGAAGAGCAAGGTCACTTCGGAAATTCTGCAAGTGATCTCGAAGTACTCCACACTCCCTGAAACGTCGCCACTTCACCAACGACTTGCTTGTCTTGAATGCGTGGGAAAGCGATCAGTGATGTTATCATTCCACGAAATTGTAAAGAACAGGTATCCTTGTTTTCACACCGCGGGCTCACGCTGAGATGTACATCTTCAGCCTTCCTAGCATATGCATTTTCGGATGCCCATCTGGACCCGAAAGTATTGTCTGCTTGACAACTTTGCACCCTCGAACTTAGAAAAAATAATTCTAAATATACACGGAATCTCTGGAATTTGATCCAGACCGTTTCTCCCCTTCTAGAGCCGAGGAGAAGAAGGCGCCACATGCTTATCTTGCATGGGGTTCAGGCAGGCACCCCTGCCCGGGATCGCGGGTGCGTTGTCTTTTGATCATGATTCCCCCGACGCAGACTGACACATCCATGTCAGATCGCAAAGTTGGAGCTAAGGATCATTGTGGCATACTTTCTGGCAGGTATTCAATTCGAGCTAGTCGATCCCAAAGTTGCTCCGTTGATTCAAATCCCTGAACCTAACTACGACACCTTGACCGTGGTACGTGGATCCTCACATCTACGCACTTGGCCTCACACACCATGTATACTAGGTACGTCCTGTGCGAGAAGCTCTCCTAAAATACACGACAAACCCTGCAGTTATCTTGTGATTCGTCCGTGGATCATGTCACGTTTCATGCTGAGAATCCTTATCACGCGGACTTGTAAGCCAGAATAGCATTCCTGTTTTCTCGTCTTGTGCGGATGGAGGTAGATCGCGCGCGTCGTTTCGTCACACTTTTTTCCTTGGCTTCCTTTCTCGATCAAGATGCTGGTCCACACCTGATCAGATCTGAAGCTGTGATCGAAACAAACATTATTGGGGGGGATTTCCTCCGACGTTGTCTGCTGTCACGCATTGTTCTCGAAGCAGACAGGTGGATACCTCCGTTATATCCGAGCTTTCTTGAAGATCTATATTGATTACGACGATTTCCAAGCTGATCGTACTTGTCAAACTCATGTGAGAATTATAAAGTTCAACTCTACATATTGCAGTGGCTCACCAAAGACCCTTAATCATCGATTGAGTGCAATGCAGCAGGCCAGCGTCGTGGCACTCATCGGGGTTGGTCTGGCATATTTTGTTACGACTATCGCCAGGCGCGGACATGCATTGCCACCCGGACCACCGACCGTCCCTATCTTGGGTAACTTGCATCTATTCCCCCGCTCAGAGTTACACATACAGTGAGTGGTACTCATTTAAACGCAGTGACTTATCCAGAAACTTGTAGGTTTCAAAAATGGGCTCGAGAGTGGGGGGACGTATTCACGGTGAGTTGGTTGTGTTTGGCGCGCTGGTCCCTTCATTCAACTCTGATTCAAAGCTCAAAATTGCATCGGGAACCATGATCGTCATCTCAAGTGCAACTGCGGTAAAAGAACTGCTTGACAAAACTGGATGGAATGCGAGTGACCGCCCCTCAATGTTTCTAGTCGACCAAATCACAGATGGAAACCACATGGGCTTCATGAAATACGGCTAGTTGTTGATGTACTCTTGCGTTATGAATTTCTGACATTTCGTAGGCCCCCGACTGCGCACCCTCAAGAAATGGTTAAGCCAGGCTTTATCTCCTCAAGCAACGGCAATGTATGCGCCGATCCAGGAGGCGGAATGTTCGCAGTTTATTTACGATATCCTCGAACACCCCGATGTAAATCAATTCCCTTCACTGGACTTTCAAATACTTGCTTAAATGTATATTACAGGCCTTTTACTATGCCACCCGCCGCTTCACCCATTCAGTTGCCAAATCCATTGTGTACGGAACTCGGATACCCCACCTCACCTCACCCGATGCATCTGCGTTCTTCGAGATCCTTCATGCTCTTGAACACACAGTCACCCCCGGAACGCATCCCCCGATTGACATATTAACTTTCCTAAAGTATATCCCAAGGAGATGGGCGCCATGGATCCGAGCGTGTGAAGATGTACGTCAACGAAGAGATGCGTTACTTTGGCGGTTGTACGGGGAATGTGAAGCCCGAGTGAAAAGAGGAGAAGATCCTCATTCCATGGTGGAGGAGATTATTATCCACGGAGAAGAACTTGCTTTGGACAAAGCTACTGTGGCGTGCGTGCACCAATCGCCCGTTCCTTGACCTATGGCTGAAGTATTCATCCTAGACATCTGGGAATTGTTATGCTGGAAGCAGGAACGGATACCTCCGCGACATATCTGCAGTCCTTGATCCTACTTCTTTGTGCGTTTCCAAATGTCGCGAAAGTTGCACAAGACGCTTTGGATTCTGTTGTCGGCGATGCGAGACTTCCTATCCTAGACGACTTGAAAGAGTTGCCATACATCGCGGCCCTCGTCAAGGAGGTTGTTTATTGCATTGTTCCACACCCCGCGTGACTGACATCTAATCCACCTAGGTAATCAGGTATAGACCTATGCTGCCATTGGGACTCCCCCATGCGATGGTCGAGAGTGACTCTGTGAGTCGTGTCAATAATAAATACACAAATATCTAGAGTTCTGAATTTCCTACAGTACAGGGGGTATATTATTCCTCGCGATGCGACAATCGTGATGAATATATGTATGTGTGCATGTCATCCAGCTTACGGCTTTCCTGACGACATTACGCGCAGGGGCAATCTTCCACGACCCGGAGGTCTTCGAGAATCCAGAGGTATTTGAACCTGAACGATACACGAAGAACAAGTTTGGAACCAAAACGGAGGAACATGGTAGAGATTTGCGGGATACCTTCGTATTTGGGGCAGGCAGGGTGTGCTCAATCCTCACCTACGGTAATTGCAGAAAGCTGAACATGGAGTGAATGCAGCGGATCTGTCCCGGGATGCACGTCGCTGAGCATACAATGGTCTGTCATATATTATTGTATTTTCCGTTGTATTTAATGGTCTTGCAGGAACTGACGACGATGCGACTCCTTTGGGCATTTGACTTTCACCCTGCAATAGACCAAGTAACTGGACAACCCATCAAGCTTAATCTTGAGGATTATACCAGCGTAAGATTAAATCCTTGTTATTCGAGCAGCGCGTTCGATGAAGACCTTGATCTTACCAGGACATCACCCTTGCTCCCCGCCCATTCCGTTGCCAAATCACTCCTCGGACACCTCAACGTGCTCATGTTGTTAGAAGGTCTTTCGTCGATGCGACGAACACATTGCGACTCTTTGAGGAGGGTCTGACAGAGAAAGAGAAAGAGGAGCTGCATTCACTGCGAGTAAAACAAGAGGTCTCTTTCGAATGAAGGAAGTAAATCCGACGATTTCGAGACGTTAATCGGGAGCCAGGCTTTGTTACTGCCGTGTTGATCTTCAGCTGGACATCCACATAGTGTTTTCAACTTGAATGTATATATTATCTCATACGATTCGTGGACTATCTACCAAGACGTTTTGTAAATCCCTTCGATTCCCATCGTGGGTGGAATCAGACCACAACCAACTCGAAGAGGAAACCACCCCATCACCGTGGTTTGTCCGCAACGATGGACTTGGAGCCATCATAGTTGCGCAATTGACCACCATCCTCAATTGTCATGCGACTCACAAACGAGACGCAATGCCCAACGGATTCAGACACCGTCATTGGGGCGATACCAAAATCGTCCATGTCGGTCTGTACGCCTCCGGGCGAAAGGGACACGAAGATAAGTCCTTGAACCTTGAACCTAGCCGACTTAGATAAGCGAAAAACTGACGAAGCAAATCATTACTCACTCCAGATGAAAGTTGAGAGTCGCGGTTGCCAGCGCTGCCTTGCTGGCGGAGTAACTTGCCAGCTGCACCGCCAATTCCTCATGTTTCGCTCGATCGGCACCGAGAGAAGATAAATTGACCACCTTTTTCTCATTTCCGGAGAGCAGCTGTGGAATGAGGGCATTGGTGAGGAACACCGGCCCAAAGAGATTAACCCGGAACGTTTCGTCCCATTCTGCAAGCGTTGATTTGGATGGGCCATCGACGAAGCTTCGGCCGGTCCCAAGCATCACGGCTGCATTGTTAATCAGAATGTCAACGCGCCCACCGCTCAACCGTTCAATAGCCTTTGCAACGTCCTAAACAACCCCTCAGGACGTCAACTACCGGAAATGTTAGTAGAACAACTCACTCCAAACGTCTCTGCCCTCCCCATGTCAGCTTCGACGACCGCAACCCTCTCCCCATCGACTATTTCGAGGAGCCTGGAAGCCGTCTTTAATGAACGAACCACACCTATAACGAATGTGTCCGGTGTGTCTCGATACTGGCGAACCCACTCCAGCTACGCAGACCTGTTAGATGCGAGATAGATCAATAACCGACTTTACCTACTCCTAGCCCTCTAGACGCTCCAGTGACCACGACGACGCGTCGAGCTTTTGCAAACATAGCTGAAGCACTCAAATCCCAGTCCCTGGATACGTGAGCGAGGAACGAGGCCATACATAAGGCCTTGCAAATCAATCCAGCCACTACCATTCCATTCCAGAACTGCAATCTCCACGGGGCTAAATTAGCTGACAAGACGGCTCCGAAGATCGCGCTGTCGGAAGCACGAGTGGGTGATACTTTTCTCATACCAATGTGGGCGGAGGCCAGACTATAGGCTTGGCGATGTTCCACAAGGTGCGTCTCGAGATGAACGAAGGTCTGCCCTTACTACACGGTGATTACACAGTGGTTATTTTGCCGAGGACAATATATCCATATCCTGGAACTTGATAGGTAGAACAGATAGTCAGAGATAGAAGCGTTAGAAACAAGAATAAGCCCGGATGCAGACTAGTATCAAAAACAACGTGAGAAGACTCAAGCACCACTAGTGCCTACGCCACGGACCGTTATGCGATTTTAGAAGTCGTTCTGACCTCGCTCCTCCGTCCACAGCTTTCGCCAGCTTTCGGGTCCCCCAAATACATCGATTTTTTGACAGGCGGGAGTAAGATCGACATGAAGCTCTGGCCACAAAGGCTCCCATGGCCAGAGAGGAAGTGCACAAACACTCTGGTGTCCTGCAGTCAGAAACAGGACACACACCGAGAGTAACCACTGAAGAGACTTACGTCTGAGCCGCAGACTTCCTCGCAACGAATGTCTGTCGGCCAATCCAGATACGTGGAAAGGTTTGTGATCCGCTCAAGCCACACCCTAAATGCTTCGCCTATAGGCGTCGTATCTGAATGAAAAGGGTCGTAACTCTGCGTAAAAATTGTCCCAAAGTCGAGACATATCCTTCCTTGGACGGTTTCGATACTCTCTTTAAGCAGCTTTTCCTGACTTGTCATGTTGTCCAACGGAATACCCTCCGTGTATCGAAACCCGCAACGATCCAGTCCGGATTCGTGAGGGTATAACGGGGAAGTAGAAAAGAAAAGATCTTGGCCGGTTGCATTTGTAGAAGTAGTATCCATGTATGGCATCAGCGGTGAATATGTCAGAAGCTGTATCTCTTCCAGCGCCCGTGTGATGTCGATGGCAGAGTGGGGCAACGACATGAAGTCGGAGAGAAAGTGACGAACGTGCACTATTCGGTGGGCCCAATTTTCGACAATGAGACGAGCGAGCGAAATCCAGTCAGTGCCAGAGCCCACTCCGTAACCACGCTGGACAACGTCCTCCACCTCCGCTCGCACGGACAATGCATCCTCCTTCGATATGGTGGGCCATATACGATGTCGGGCCATTGTTAGTCCCGATCGAGATCCAGCGAGACTCGCAAGTCGGGGACTGTAGTACGTGACCATCCCAGCAGGATGCAAGGTCAGGAAAGGCAACGCTGCCATGTTGTAAGTAGTGTAGATCCTAGCCCATTCATGAAAGGATGAAATCGAGAAGAACGGAAATGGCAAGATGGGCGGGGCATCCGGAGTTCCCGGATCCAAGTGCAAGGGGTGAAGAGTTGGGTAATGAGGGGGTGTAACATTCAAGTGATTGACGAGTTCAATCCCACTTGAATTAAAATCACACCAGATCACTTCGCTGAGCGAAGAACATTCAATATGTGAAGGAAGAGATGTAAGGGTACTCACAAGCCAGTGTTCATTCTGATGAAACCGTCGATATCCCTATTCTTTGCCCATTGACAAAGCATTCTTGCTCGTTCAAACTCCTCGACTAGACCCCCCCAAGCAGGTCGATTGTTACCAGTGTCTCGCTGTCCTGCACCATATATGAACGTTGCGACGTTATCCAGCCATCCGACGTCTAACTTTGTGGGATGCGCCGATAAGCCATCGAACACCAGAGCTCGAAGTGGACGAGTGGCTCGATAAGTGAGCATGTAGGTCGGGCTTCCAGAAGGCGCCATCTGCGGAAGGCTGAACCCTACTTCGGGAGAAAGCCCGAACCAGTCGGGGGATGATGGAAGTTGAGCATCAGTTCGAACATGGTAGAGCAAAGTTTGAGGCGCAATTGAAACCGGAACGATCGAGTGCCCTGTGGGATGGTGTGTGTTTGGCCATTGTTTCAAGAGACCAAAGAGCGAGTTGAATATGAACGGTGACGTATCGCCGTCAGCCTGTTCACCTGTCTTGAATGGAAACTGACGAAATGCAAAGCAGAACGGGAGGACAAGTAAGAACCAGCAGGCTATTGTGGAATACCTAGACCCCATGGATGCTTGACTAGCTCAAGTGTTCTGGTTTGATGAAAAGATCGACACCAGCACTTCAAGTTGAGATATTTGAACTTCAAAATGCCACCTTCAATCTGACGTCGAGGTCCAAAGCCTACGATCGTGCGCTGGCAGCCTCTTGAAACCCGGTAGGAAGCTTCAAAGAGTACGTTTGTGGCACTTTTGCAGGATCGGCTCCGACTGCCAGTGGGAACTTCACTGAGATCTGAGATCTGCCTATGTTGGGTCACGGTTGCTCACAGGTAACACCGCGGGTTGGCGAACGCGCAGGAACACCCCCGTTGACACTGAACGATACCACTCACCCCGGGCATAATTGCAAAATGGCAGGTCTGCTACCATAGGTAGTAGCTTCATGAAGTTTCTAATATCAGGAGAATCTCATCTGTGACTATACCCTTACTTGAATTTTAAAGAACATAGAGGTTTTGTGAAGGAATTGGATGCCAGGGAATTAAAAATTCCGACTCGTGCAGCCACATGTCCATTATCAGCCGAGACGTAACCGATACTCAACACACCAGTTTGGTAATGCCCCCAATCATAAAGTATCAGCTATGTCTCGGTTCGGTAACACCCATGTAGTTCGCCACCTGGAATTTTCCATTTCCCTTCATCCATT
>JBBPSD010000080.1:0-62831 GCA_038093415.1 Xerocomellus chrysenteron
ACCCGTCCCCGCGACGACGTTGCATCAATGCAATTTGGCAGCAGTATAGGAAGCTCCACGGCTCGATCAACAACTCTGTCTTGCTCAGCTCGCTGAGCTTGACGAGGTCCGCGGAGAGCAGCGTGGAACCCCGCCTCGTCGTCAGCAACAACGACTGCACGGTACGCTTCTACGACATCCCTGTCCGCGGTGAATCTGCCCCAAAGGATCTCCGGAGATCCGGAAATTTGATGCTCGAAGAGCCTATCAATCATTGTGCGCGTCTTGTACCGCCCCTTTCCGTTTTCTGCGCTGATCTCATATTCCGCATCAGCGTCGATATCCCCAGATGGGAGAACACTCCTCTCTGTCGGGGATTCACCGCGGATTTATCTTCACCACCTTACTGGGGGTTCCTGTATCACGTTCGCTCCTATTGTCACCCTCAATGTACCACCTCCCAACGCCAGACTCTACTCAGCCTCGCTTTCTGCATCCTTCTCCACCGCATTCTCACACGACGGTATGAAGTTCGCGGTTGCTTCCCAAGAAGGTGTCGTCGCTGTCTGGGACGTGCGAAGTACGAAACCGATGAAAGTCATTCAAACAGACAAAACCAGGTTGCCGGTCGGACACCTTGGGAATGGAGCGGAAAGCAGCATCCTCAGTGATGACCCGTGGGATTGGACAAGAGGTAACTCCAAGGCCCCTGGCTGGGGTGCACGGAATGTCAAGTTTGGCGCCGGTGGTACACATGGTCGCCCTGGACACGAGATTATGACATTCACAGAGGTCAGGTTCGCCTTTATGGTGGAGCATGCAGGTTTGCTCACATCTTCCTTAGCATACGAGCCTCCTTCATGTGATTGACGCCCGCACTTTCGAGACAGAGGACATTATCCGCATACCTAACGTAATGGGGCGAGAGGTGTCGCGTCTGACATCGCCCCGTCCTTTATCAATATCTCCCGCATCGTCTGATGCGACCCATCTTTCTGCCACACCACCCGTCAGACAAATTGCGCAGCCACCACGTACAATTCGCACACTGGAAGAAAGTTTTCACGTCAATTCATTCCCCAACAGTGGGGCCTTGCCCACGCGAAGACCTTCACATCGCATCCATCGGCGGCGGGACGGCGAGGATGGTGAGGAATATAGCTTTGGGGATGTTCTCGGCTTTCCTTCTCTTGGGGACAGCACGGTGCAAGAAAACATTCGAGAAGCATTTTCTCGTCGTACAGTCCGGGCATATCGTGCACATCGAACAGATATCTATCCACAGGCTGCAACGCGAGGCACTGCGAGTCCACACGCATATGTCAACAATGACGTCGACGGCGATGGAAGAGAAGACGTAGACAGTATGGATGTTGACGAACCGGAAACGGATTGTATTTCGCGTGCACCTTCGCGCTCGTCTTCTCCGCCGCCTTCCACCCACTTTCCACTGCATACGTCACCCCCTCCGTCTCGCAGCACAGCCCCTGTGCGATACTCGAATACCCGCCATTCGCTCCACACCAGCCGCCGTACGACCACCCGCGCCAAATTTGTGGCGGAGCAGCTACAGAACCCGGATCTAGATATTGCGGGAACGTGCTTCGATCCTCATGGCGGGATGGTATACGTCGCCACGACGGACAGCGTTTCAGAATGGGCCGTCAGTGGGGCGGACAGGCGGTGGTGGGGCTGCAGTGCATGGGCATGAACACACGGTTTGTTGTCTCGCCCAGTGGCCCATGGCCCTGTTGGACACTGACTAGCAACCTATGGGTATTTTCTGTTTCGATCTCTCATGTCCATTTTCTCTTGCTCAGGCTGGCACTGCTGCCAGTGGCTGTATCGCATCCCTGTACTAGCACATGTTTATAGCTGACACCATTGTCCCTGTTTGCATTTTTTGGCTCATTGGGTTCTCTTAGGAAATGATGTTGTATCCGTACCCACAAACTTATGTAGTGTTGCTGTAGTTCCATTTCCTGGTGGAATGTAGGTGATGATTCACAATTCACATTCTGGCTCAAGTGCGGTTGGACCTCGGTGTGATAGTGATGGCATCTTCCATGTTGGTGGCCGCATGCCGTCGCGCTGCACTCTCGAGGGCCACCCTCCAAAGGCAGTCCTTGTCCTCCATACACCGCTTCCGTCCTCCGAGTCGCCTGGCCCCGCTGTCTCTCCATTTCTCCACCTCTGCACGCATCCGTGCCCAACGTGGCCCTGAACCTGGACATGTCACAGCCAAGGAGCAGCGCCGCAAGGACTGGATGGTCGTGCGCAGGCTCATTGGCAATGTCTGGCCAAAGCATGACTGGAATACACGCTTTCGGGTCGTCCTCGGCTTCGCCCTCCTGCTCGGCGGAAAGGTGCCTTTACCTCTCCATCCTGTCAGCGCTTAACATTCACCATGATCTCAAGGTCTTGAACGTACACGTCCCACAATTATTCAAGGATGTCATAGACGCACTCAATCTCGACGTCTCGGCTACTTCGACCGTCTGGGTCGTCGCCGGCTCCCTCATCCTCGGCTGTGCGTGGCCACACTTGCTCACAGACCCCATCTCACTCCTCCTCAGACGGCGCCGCACGGATCGGAGCGACCGTATTCGGTGAACTTTTGAATGCAGTGTTCGCCAACATCGGTCAGCGTGCCATACGCAAGGTCTCTCGCGAAACGTTTGAGCACCTGCTCAACCTGAATCTCAAGTTCCATCTTTCCCGACAAACCGGTGGACTGACCCGTGCTATCGATCGCGGAACAAAGTATGATCTACTGCCCATCTTCATCATCGCTTTCCCCTGATAGGTCAACAGGGGCATCACGTTTATGCTGCAGGCCATCCTGTTCCGTATCGCCCCTACTGCTTTGGAGATATCCATGGTGTGCGGCATCCTCGTAGGTGTGGTCTCCTCTCCATCGACGCCGTCATAGATTGCTTCATAGACGTACAAATTCGGCTGGGACTTTGCCGCGATAACGGCAACCACCCTAGCCGCATACACCTGGTTTACCGTCCGAACCACTTCTTGGAGGTCAGCGCGAACCTCGTGCGCGTCCTTGCCAAACTCTCACACACCATCGCTAGAACGCAGTTTCGACGTAATGCGAACAAGGCCGACAATATGGCTGCCTCATCGGCTGTCGACTCTCTCATAAACTATGAGGCGGTCAAGGTCTGTACATCTATTCGTTTCCCTCTCGTCTCCTCACGGTCCATTCCGCAGCATTTCAACAATGAAAATTTTGAGATCGCGCAATATGACGCTCATCTGAAGAATTACGAGAAATCATCGGTCTTGATCACGACTTCCTTGGCATACCTAAATTCCGTCCAAAACGTGATATTCTCCACGGCATTGACAGCTACCATGTTTTTGGCCGCCCAAGGGGTGCTGAATGGTGAGAGTGTTGTCGGATGGGTTCCCCAATTGGCCTGATGAAACGATACCCAGGGACTATGACTGTCGGTGATCTCGTCATGGTCAATCAGTTGATATTCCAATTATCTCTTCCCCTTAACTTCTTGGGCAGCATATATCGTGAGCTGCGACAGAATTTATTGGATATGGATGTACTATTCACTCTCCAAACCGAGAATGCACCAGTGAGGGTAGGTGTCTCGACAATGTCTCAGACTCGTACCTTACTGTTTCACAGGACAAACCTGAGGCACAACCACTAGCGCTCAAGGGCGGATCCATTCGCTTCGAAAACGTCAATTTTGGATATCACCCCGACCGACCTATCTTCCGCGATCTCTCTTTCACTGTTCCAGCTGGCAAGAAGGTTGCGATTGTAGGACCCTCAGGCTGTGGCAAATCCACCGTCTTCCGGCTTCTGTTCAGATTCTATGATCCTTCCTCTGGTCGCATCTTCATTGACGACCAAGACATCCAAGATGTACAAGTGGAAAGCCTCCGCAGGCAAGTAGGCGTTGTTCCGCAGGATACTCCTCTTTTCCATTCCGACATTATGCACAATGTGCGGTACGGACGCCTTGATGCGACGGACGAAGAAGTGAAAGCAGCTGCCATCAAGGCAAGCGTACATGATGCCATCATGAGTCTGCCGGATGGGTATAAGACGACCGTCGGTGAGCGAGGGCTCATGATCTCGGGGGGCGAGAAGCAACGACTGGCCATCGCGCGCGTATTGTTGAAGGATCCACCGATATTATTTTTCGATGAAGCCGTGAGAATGCTCATCCGAGTTTTACGATCCATGTTTGTTACTGACACATGTCTCGCCTAGACATCCGCCCTTGATGCACACACTGAGGCGGAGATCATGAAAAGCATCAATAGCACGCTATTGCACAGCGGGAGGACGAGCATATTCATCGCACATAGACTACGCACCGTAGTCGAAGCAGGCGAGTTTATTCTAGTCGTCAGGTCCCGCGGAGTGCTGATTTCAAAAACACGTTATCAATACACATAGACCTAATCATAGTTCTCAAGGACGGCCAAATCGTCGAGGAGGGCACACACGAGGTATTATTGCGTTTGGGTGGATTGTACCACGACATGTGGGTCCAACAGTCGGCATCGGAAAATGTATTGGAAAGCGTGGGTCAGCATCAATAGACACATTCTTTACATGAACACGGCGGCCCACGTCTTCAGTACCAAACTCCCAAAATGTACTAAGTATGTACCTGTGGATCAAGCCGTATGACCTGTTCGCATGCTGCTAGTGCTGCTATCATTTGAAAATTGTCTGCCTTTGGACGTTCTCCATCATTTAATGACATCTTTGACTTGTGTGGCTAATTATATACTCTATACCAACGAAAGTTGCCACCGGGTCTGTGTTCCCAGAGGTCAACTTACTCATGGTACGTTCAAGTTCAAGTTGTGATTACCCCACATTACAATGCCGATGCGTTATGTCTTGCGTTCAAGTTGGTGCGCGAAACCATCGAGCCAGGAACTCAGATGTAGTAGTATCCTAGCGACATATAGATTCCGGCACGACGAGGTACAACTCCTCGGATTTTGTCCCCATTCTTTGAGTATAGTACAGCTCTATTTGAAGAACGTCACGGTATCGAGCGCGCTCACTGGCATCGCGTATGTCGGTGCGTAGCTTCACAACGGCGACGTTTAATTAGCTTGGTTCAAATCACGCATCCTGCAGAATCAAGTCGTATCTCTCCCCGAACATGTCAGCTTTGACCTCGTCCCAGACTATTGAAGAGCTGCGCGTGGTATGGTACGTCCGATTCTGACCTTGGTTTTCGTCCCACAAATGCTCTCGTATCGGTCCTAGCGCAATGACTTATAGCAGCTACGCGCTGCTTCTATGGGATTACTTGCTGACGCTGGACGACGAGGTAGGACATCTTCACCCGACACACGGCCTTTCTTATCGTCCGTCCGCAGATAACATATATCTGGGACAGCCCGAGCTCGTTCGTGAAGTACTTGTTTATCGGAAATCGCTACGTGTATCTCTTCGTGCAGCCAGTCGGTGTCTCCCAAGCAGCCGGGGTTCTTCCGTTTTATTCAAAAGCAGTGAGTGGTGCTCCTTGCGTGGATCGCCCGGATGGTTGATCTGAAGATCGACAGAGCTGTCTTGGCTTCGCCTGGGCGATGGCCCTCTCCCAATGTTGGTCGTATGGCTCTGTGCATAGTACGTCCTGTGATCGTGGTCTTGGTGGCATTCGATGCAAATCGCCAATGTCAGTTCTGGTGTTGCTGCGGGTTTGGATATTGTATGGTCGTACCCGCAAGATCACCGTCGCACTCGCGGTGGCGTTCGTCCTCTACTTATGCGCCAGCATCGCATTGCTTGCATATATCCTTACTGCAATTAGCTGTAAGTCAAGCCGTGCAGCGAAGGTTGCGTGACGAACTGAAACAGTAACTTGTAGTTAGTCTAAATGCCGGAACCGGGGTGTGCGGGGGAGAGCAGCCTCGTACGTATTGCCGGAAGCCTCGGAGCTAGCTGCACTGACGCCGTGTCCTTTGTTTAGCTTTCTCGGTGAGTGACTTGCTGTGCCGAACGTTATCGCCCTGCTGAGACATATCCCAGTGGTTGATCTGGATCGTCGAGTACGTCTGCACCGTTGGGACGGAAGACGGCAACTGAACGCGCCGTAGATTTCTCCTGGAAGCATGTCTATTCGGATTGACGATTTTCACGCTCAGGCAACAGAAATCCACGTCCAAATTCTTTCGCATGTCACGTCTGGTTCGTTTCCTGTATAGAGATGCTATCATATTCTTGCTGGTAAGTAGGATCTCGATCTCGCCCGCCCTGCATCCCCGCAACTATCCACTCCTAGGCGAACACGCTCAGCGATATTTCAAATGCCATTGCATGGTGAGCGAGAACGTTTGTTTGGAGTGGGTTGTGTTCACGATACATCATGAAAAAAAAACAGGACTGTCTTTGCCGGGGTAAGCAATCAACGTCGATATCGAGCGTACGGAGCATCTGACGTGTCGGTAGACTCCGCTCCGCAATGCTGCAAACGCGTCAGTCTTTGGATCGTATGCCTCCCTGTAGAATACGATGAGAGCTTTTTCCACAGGTTCTCCATCGTTCTCGTCAACATTACGGGTCAACGGCTTGCGATTGGCCTGAGGCGCCTACATATCCGAAAGGACATCACCGAGTCGGAAGTTAGTAGGGAGGTAGAATATCAATTGGCAGCCTTTGATAGTGACCCTGGCGTGCTCCGAGGCAGAGCGCTGTAGAGATCCTAGAGACCGTCGACTTGGCGAACTGGCAATGGTACATTGTAAGTATCCCGGTGATGTCAGATTTAGTGCGGGAGGTGTGGACGCAAGTATGGGTGACTTGTGGGTGCGCGCCGGTGATGACGAGGCGTTCGGGGCACGTTTTGACGCGCGGGTGGTGACGAGGGGAATGCATCTGGGACGCGACGGACATTACAGATAGGGGTGGGGCAGAGGCGATATCCACGCGGGCAGGTACTATGACAGCAGGTGCAGGTTGGCTCAGACGGTCTTGCAGGGAGGGCGTGGGTGCAGGTTCCGTCGTTGTGACAGCCTCTCTTGTAGTGGTACCTTGGGTCGATGGCGGTTAGTGTCGTCGAACGGAGGTGACTTTGACCGGTCGAACGACCCGTATCGCCGTGCACACATCGTGACGGGGTGGTGAGGCCTGGACGGCGCGAGTGGGACGTAGGGGATGTGCTGGGGTGCGCGCATCGTAATGAGTGTAGACGTCACGGGTCATGCGAGCGTCGAGGTTGTGACCTTGGATCCTATTTGAACTAAATAGTGTAATTTATAAACGAGCGACAGGCGTCGTTAGCGACGGGCCACAGGCAAGGATCCCTAACGACAGGGTGGAGAGCACTGAGCGAACCTGCCAGTGAGGTCTTGTAGGAAAAAGGTATTCGCGCTGCACAGGATCCTTGATGTAGGTATCGATCGGGGGGCTGTCTCGGAATGAATGTTCTCCATAATGACATGGAAACCGTAGAACCGGCAGCTTGGACCTTGTCCGAGAATCGCTCGTCGCAAGTCCGCAAGAGATGACATAGCGTTCGTTATTACAGTGGTTTGCAAAGCGATGCCAATCTTGGAAATTCGACTATCGGAAACTACCGAGGAAGGACCCCGAATGCGCTGTAACCTGTTTGGGTGTGTGACTGACCTGTGACTGCTGCGTTCCCGGAGGAGACAGGGCAAGTTGCCTACTCGTGAGAACGACGTAGGCGAATATCTTGGACACGTATGGGTCGTTGGGACGTGCCCGCCGCCAGTGAGTGGTGGTGGTTGGGGTTGGGGCACGTTTCGAATGCAACGGGTGGTCTGGAGCGCTCTGGGCGGGTCTTGGTCCTTGGACGTGTATGGGTCGTTGGAACATGCCCAGGGGTGGTGGTGGTGGCTGAGCGTTTCAAACGCGACAGGACGACCGGGTGACGACAGGGTGGCATACTTAAGCCGGCCTGAGGGCAAGCAGCATGATAGACCGAGTTGACTCAGATGAGTTTGGGGTCCTGCTCCGGCAGTTTCCGATGGTCGAATTTTCAAGATGCATCGCTTTGCAAACCACTGTAATAACGAACGCTACTTCATCTCTTGCGGACTTGCGACGAGCGATTCTCGAACGGTCCAAGCTGCCGGTTATACGGTTTCCAGGTCATTATGGAGAACATTCATTCCGAGACAGCCCCCGATCGATACCTACATATCATTATGCGGCGCGAATACCTTTTTCCTACAAGACCTCACTGGCAGGTTGAAGGTTCGCTCAGTGCTCTCCACCCTGTCGTTAGGGATCCCTGCTTGCGGCCGTCGCTCGTTTATAAATTACACTATTTAGTTCCCTTGATCTCTGCAGATTCATCCGACGTCAGTTCGCCCGCCCGACCTTTTCTGCTTTCGACTTGCATTCTTGTACTTAGTTGTCTGCTCGTGATGACCCTCAAAATCGCGCTGATCATACGTTAATCGCGCTGAATATACGTTTATTGTGCTGACCAACAACAACAGCAACTCTTATTTCGCGGAATAAAGTTGCTTCCGCAGCTTCATATTATACCCTCGGGCCTCGAACCAGGGACCCAGGACGTAAGTGCTAGTATCCTAGCGACATATAGATTCCGGGAGAACGAGGTACCATGCTTTGAGCATAGTATAGCTATTTTCACGGTACATATCGACTCAGATGAGCCCACTCATCGCGTATGTTGGTGTGTAGTTTCACAACAACGACAACCTGGTTCATCACGCATACCATCCTGCAGAATCAGGTCATCGCTAGCATATCTCTCCCTGAATATGTCTGCATTGACCTCGTCCCAAACCATCGAAGGAATGCGCTTGCTATGGTACGTCTGAATCTGACCTTGGTCCTCGTCCCACAAATGCTCCCGTGTCGGTCCTAGCGCAATGATTTACAGCAGCTGCGCTCTGCTCGTGTGGGATTACTTGTTGACGCTGGACGATGAGGTAGGACATCTTCACCCGACGTACGATCTTTCTTACTCTCCGTCCGCAGATAACATATATCTGGGACAGTCCGAGCTCGTTCGTGAAGTACTTGTTTATCGGAAATCGCTACGTGTATCTCTTGGTGCAGCCATTCAGAATCTCCCAAGTAGCTGGGGCTTTTTCATTGGATTCAAACGCAGTGAGTGACACACCTCATGTGAATCACCCAGATGGTTGATATGAAGATTGATAGAGCTGTCTTGGCTTCGCCTGGGCGATGGGCCTCTCCCAATGTTGGTCTTATGGTTCTGTGCATAGTACGTCTCATTGTGGTCTGGTGACAATCGATGCAAACCGCCATGTCAGTTCTGGTGTTGCTGCGGGTTTGGATATTGTATGGTCGTACCCGCAAGATCACCGTCGCACTCGCGGTGGCGTTCATCCTCTATTTATGCGCCGCTATCGCATTGCTTGCCTATATTCTTGCTGCAATTCACTGTAAGTCAAGCCGCGCAACGAAGATTGCGTGTAAACTGAAACAGTAACTTCCAGTCAGTCTAAATGCCAGAACCGGTGAGATGTGCGGGGAAGAGCAGCCTCGTACGTATTACCGGAAACCTCGGAGCTAGTTGCACTGACGCCGTATCCTTTGTTTAGCTTTCTCGGTGAGTGACTTGCTGTACCGAACACTATCACCCTGCTGAGACACATCCCAGTGGTCGGTCTGGATCGTCGAGTACGTTTGACGTACACCGTTGGGGCAGAAGCCGGCCACTAAAATCACTGTAGATTTCTCCTAGAAGTATTTCTGTTCGGATTGACGATTTTCATGCTCAAGCAACAGAAATCCACGTCTGAATTCTTCCGCATGTCACGTCTCGTTCGTTGCCTGTATAGAGATGCCATCATATTCTTATTGGTAAGTAGGATCTCGATCTCGCCCACCCTGCATCCCCACAGCTATCCACTCCTAGGCGAATACGCTCGGCGATATTTCAAATATCATTGCATGGTGAGCAAGAACACTTTGCTTGGAGTGGGTTGTATTCTCAATACAGCTTGAAAAAAAAGGACTCTCTTTGTCGGGGTAAGCAATCAACGTCGATGTCGAGCATACGGGGCATCTGACGTTTCAGTAGACTCCGTTCCGCGATGCTACAACCGCGTCAGTCTTTGGATCGTATGCCTCCCTGCAGAATACGATGAGAGCTTTTTCCACAGGTTCTCCGTCGCTCTCGTCAATATTACGGGTCAACGGCTTGCGATTGGCCTGAGGCGCCTACATATCCAAAAGGACATCACCGAGTCGGAAATCAGCAGGGAGGTAGAATATCAATTGGCAGCCTTTGACAGCGACCCTGGCGTGCTCTAGGGCAGAGCACTGTATAGATCCCAGAGACCCGTGAATCACGGGTTCAACTGAATAATATTGTGCGTGTCGACTCGGTGAACTGGCGATGGCACAGTGACATACCTTGCCGGCAGAGAAATAAATACTGCAAAGTTGGCGATGGATGATACGTACTCGGATTGCCTTGGGGCGACTCTTCAGCTTTAGGTTTGACAAATCCATACAACGCTTCATCAAGCTATAGTCTATTACATACAGAGCAAACCTGACGCGGCACGGCGTCCTTCATTCTATGCGCCCGCGCAACCAGCTCAGTAGGCCCTTTGTTCCTTCACGTTCCCAGATTCTCCTCTGAGGAATTCGGAAACTATTGAACGCGCGGATAATGAGCCTGTGATGCACACAATCAGCGACAGAGCCACTTACACATTCCCATCTACTAGGAAGACATCCAGCGGTAACAAGCCGAGTTCTGGCGGCAGCTTGGAGATTTCGTTGTCTCTCAAATCTAATTCCTCGAGCTTCCAATCTGGGACGGAGCGGTGACCCTTGAAGATCTCTGCCACTTCCTGAAAGCCATCGAGCGTTGTGATGTGGTTCCCTCGAAGCCGGAGGTGCCTCAGTCCTGAACGACTAGCAATATCCTGTGTTGACGCCATGATGAGGCCGATCAAAACGTCTTTCCCCAGCGCGGCGGACGTCAGGGCGTTATACGACGCGTCCAGCGTCCTCAGATTAGGGAATAGTCGTGTAAGTAATGGCAAAAGGGGCTCGCTTGATTTTATCGGGGTTGCGCCACCCTCGACCTGGCGTGTCACTGCGACGTTATCGCCGAGACCGCATCCATCCAAGACAAGTTCTTCCAGGGTTGGTATCAGCCCGGCATCCATTTCAGGTCGACAAGAAGGTAATGAGACGGACAGGTCCAGTTTCCTATTCCTGAGCACGAGGATCTTGAGCGTTTGTGCGAAGGACTGTGAAGATATTGCCGCAATAGGAAGACTTGGCGTAGGCAAAGCAATGTCGTTTTTTCCTGAGGTGGCATGTGGATTCAGGGCAGCCGCAGCAAGAGAAAAGGACCTTGCGTGCGATCTCGCAGGGGGTGCAGAAACTGGGAGGGAGAGCGTCTGGGTAGCCGCGTCGTAGTATTGAGGATTGTTGAAGTTGAGTGAAGGTGATGGGGGTGTGCCTGGATGACCGATACCAGTGACCGGACTTTGTTTTCCTTGTGCGACCGAAGATTCGGTTGCCGCCGCTGCGGCTGCTCTTGCACGTCTCCGACCGCCTTCAGTCAGCAAGCCATGTTCTGCTTCAATCTCCCATGCTTCCTTTGATGGCCCTTCGTGCGAAAGACAATCCGTGGTGCCTAGTGTTGGTCTTCCGTCTGCCAGGGACTTTCCACTCCTGTGTCTCACCCTGCGCTCAGCTTCGATCTCCCAAGCTTCCTTCAGAACTTTCTTCCCTACAGTGATCCTAAGAGTGCCTTCTGGTGGTTCATCTGCAGTCATATCAAACACGATTGACTGTTTCAAGCCAGAAAATGCCAACGCCACAGCTTCAGCATTCGCACGTGTCTCTTCGAGATCGAGAACGCGCAATGAAGAGAAACTCCGGGAAGGATCCCCAGTGAGGAGAGTAGACGGGAAGGCATCGTCCCCGATGTCCGCGTTTGCTAAGCGAAGTTCTTTTAACTGACTAAGTCTCCCAAACGCACGTATGAGGGCCGGAGAATCAGAGTTCCCTGACGCGATAGGATTCGAGGACAAGTCAACCTTGGATAAGCCAGAGGGGAGATTCTTGTGGTCGACGGCGGAAGCGGTCAGTTTGTTGAAAGAGACGTCTAGCAACAGAAGGCGTGGCATTGGCACACTGGCGCGAGTGATCACTGGTCCAAAGAACCCCCCGGAGCTATAAGTGTCTGTTCGCGATCGACGGGACGAGCTTGAAAATGGTTCACCGAATGGCAGAGCGACAAGAGCATTATGCGAGAGATTTATGATAGAGATTGTGGGGAGTGCAAAGATATTAATAGGCACCGATGTTAACGAGTTATGCGAAAGATCTAGACTAGTAAGCGCTGTCAAGTCAGCAAAGGTGTCCGGTAGAGCGCAGATCTTGTTGTGATGTAGCTTTCGTGGTAGTTAGTAAAATGCATTGATAACAAGCAGAACACACATACATCGACAGACTTAAGTGATCCAAAGAGTGAGATCTCTTGTTGAATCTCGACGATCTCATTGTTCCATGCTTTCAGCACTTGTAGATCCTGTGCTTCAAACCATGCGGGACCTCCATGTCCGGGTCGTTTTCCTGGGGCCTCTGAGGAACCTATTGGGGGTTCCTGTGGAACCGACTTTAGCATATCGGGCTTTACTCCTAGGTGGATCTCAAATAATGCAGACGGCAGGCACGGCAATGAACGCGAGGAAAGATTAATTGAACCTGTCATAGAAATCTTGTCAGGTAAGCTTTCCGGGTGCAAGAGATAACTGACGTCCGTACCTGTACTGCGGGCACGCTCGATGGCTTCTTTCACGGACCACCGACCGAGATCAGCATTCTCGTCCATTTCAGCCTTCTTTGTCGGACTGCCGCCAGGAACAGCATCCTCCAAGGTATCGAAGCTATCAAAGCCAACACTTCCGCTGACAACTGGTCTAGCAGCTGCCTTTTTAGCTTCCGCACGCTTGAGCGCGATTGCTTCTTTGACGCTGAGAGGTACTTTTGGAGTTGGAATCTCTTCTTCAAGTGGAACTCGACGAATTGACTTGGAGGGAGACTTCGGGACCGACTTTGTGCGGACGCGAGGGGTCGAGGGGGTTGCTACTGCACTAGCGGATGGCTTGGATGGGGACGGCGCTCGAGAACGAGACTTCGAGAGAGACTTTGTGCGGACGCGAGGGGTCGAAGGGGTTGCTACTGAGCTGGCGGATGGCTTGGATGGAGACGGCGCTCGAGAAAGAGAAGTCGGAGGTACCAAAGCGGTTTTGACCGTCGGTCTCGGCTGGGGCACGCGAGACATGGCTTAGAGTGCTACCCAAACGATACAACGTTTGTGTTCGTACTAGAAAGAAACGGAGAAAGACAAAATAATGAGGCAACAGCCAGCTGAATTGTCACGGTACGACACGCGCAAGCCAGCCCCGAGTTGAAGAGCGGTCACACGTAAACATTACGAAACTACTTCGCGACGCCTCGACGGGCGCACGAACTCGACGAGCGCATACATGCTGATTTGAGTGTGGACAACATGTGTAGGATGTGCTTGCTTGAAAGAAAGAGTGTAGAAAAGGGGGAGCTACTCGTCACCTGTAGACCCGCCTGTCTTATCGGCTCCTTTACCGTCCTCGTTCGTATCCTCGTCTTCGTACAAATGTAGATCACTGATACCTTGTTCCGTCTGCCGAGACTCCGCATATACTTCCTCTTCATCGCGTCTGTACTTAGTGAGATCAAAGTCGTCTGACCCATCTCCCTCGTCTTGATCTTCGAACCACTCTGGGTTGTATTGGAACTGATCCCAGGTCAACAAAGCCATCGGGACCCCAAACTAAGACTTACCAGGTCTCTACCGCTCATGCCAGTGATCTTGCCGGCTGCGTGTTGCGTTTCCTTGGCTTTGCGCAACACCTCTGATTCAGCCTCCTTTTTGTCCATCCGTGTCTTCTTCCAAATAGCAAAAGTTTCAGGAGTAACCGGGGTAAGATTGGAACCCAGTTTGTGCCGCTAAAACAAAATGAGCCCTTTGGATCTTCTTGCGGTATGGGAGTCTACCTCTGTCTCCAGGAACTCCTCGAGTGATATCACGTTGGCTTTTGCAGCCTCTTCCGCAGCCTTTCTCTCAGACTTCAGAATGAAGCCGGGAGGTAAAGCATGCCGGTACTGGCACTTCTCCCCACCGTTCGGACATTCCCAGAACCATCCAAACCTACAAATAGGGAAATCAGGGTGCAGTGAGTGCTGGGAAAGATTGCGTACCTCTTCGTTTCGATGGCGTCGATGAAGTATTTGCAAACAATCTACACACGTGCATGAGTAAGGCATACTGAAGGACATTGTTACGCACGTCTGTCGTGGTTCGCGGATTGCCATGCTTCGACAACACTACGCTCCGCAATTTCTCCTCATCCCAGTCCTCCATCGTGTCTGTAACATTCGTCCCGACGCATGTTAGTATCGATGACGGGAATAGATATATTTCTGCGAACCCGTCATCTTCTCCTCCCGACTGTCTTCGTAGAGGTTTTTCTTCTCCACCTTCCGGCCAACATCCAGATCGTGGCTAAACTTGCACTTGCTTCCCTTGTCACAGCTCCCAGCCTTGTAGAATGCGCAGAGAACGGTCTTTGGATCAACACCGAAGGGTACCTTCTGCGCCTGGATGGGCTTGAACAAGGCAGCTTCTTCTTTCTTGCGCTTCTCCTCCTCCAACTTGGCCTTGGCTCGTAGTTCTTTTTCTTTCTCTTTTGCGAGTGCTTCCCTAGATTTTCCCGCCGTGGCAGCCTGCGCCTGGATCAGTTGCACTTGTTTCTGGACCTTGGCTGACTTGTTTTTCTACGAAACCATCGTCGTCAACGCCATGATCAGTCAACGAGTTTGCGCACATTCTTCAAGCCAAACGTCTTCGCAAGGAACCTTGATTAGTTAGCCCAAGATATGAACTGCGAGCGATGAGATCACCTTGTCCTCCTTCACCTTGGATGATGATGATGGCGCATTTTGTTTCTTTGGAGGCATTCTGGGTATCACTAAGAATTGGTGTCTTCCTTGAACTCTTTGGTCTACGTTGATGATAGGAAATGAATCGGAGTACGGCCGCGACCAGCTGGTCGTGGAAGTCCTGTGTGTATCGGTTGAGGCCCAGCCTGTGTTACTGTTAGTCACAAAAATTTACAGTGAACACACTCGCAGTGCCGCACATCGGCGACTCGCTCCCCGGACTCCGTCCAACGAGTCACTGCAAATGATCAATCCATCAAACACTGTGCTATGTAGTATGGAACGTATCGCCTCGAGCGCCCGAGCGGCACCTACGATATATAATCCATACCTCGCATCCTTTTCTTTGCACTCGCAAATCCTCTCAGACTGTCAGCTCAACAATGTCCATACCGCTGTTGATCGAGTTCACCGGACAACAATTAGACAATCGTCTCTCTACGGTGTCTGCAGGTCTATCACTGACATTAATGTGAATCTCATGTCCCCTTCTGATTCTCTCACTGATTTGATCATTGTGCCAGTATCTTTGTGATACTGACTAGCCAAGTTGGGCTGTACCTCTGGAACATGCCTGTTCATAGTCGTGATCCCCTTTGGACCAAGGGTATTGTGAGTGATTTTAAGACATGTATGATGTAGAGAGCATCAGGGTTGACGTGCTACGGCTATAGGTCATATTCATCTGGTCAGTTTTCAAGATCAGGGGCTAAGGATTAACTGATGAAAATAGGATGATGCAAGCTTCAGAGTTGTAAGTGAGCTAATCCCTAAACCATGATCCTTCTAAAAATTTCGACATAAGTGCACTGTCATGTCACATGACTGTTGTTGCCCATAGTAATGATTCTACACTGTCCATGGAGTGGATCAGGGAATGTTTATGGTATGTTTATGGTCTTTCCATGAAAACTCAATGTAATCCTTGGATATTGTTGATAGGGAGGTAGCAGTATATGTTGCAACATGTGTAATATAGGTAATTTCCGAGTTTGATGCAGTGGCTGACCTGTAAAATTCAGACAACAACTGAATGTCTTGTTCATGCATATTTTATCAGTCGCATCTACATCTGTGAGTTAGAACTTGCTCACACCAGATATGAGCATTATTTATACCTCTAGTGGAAACCACCAGGAATAAGGCCCAAAGAATCTCAATGATGCTTGTATGTTTAAATATATGATTATTTGGTAAATGATACTAATATATTTTAGTGCATCATTTCAATACTTGAAGGATGTAAAGCCATATACCACTCAGTTAAGAAGTTATATTGATTTCGGATTAGCTTTTGGATTCATCTCCATGCTATCTTTGTATGTGGTTCATTCTAAAACAAATAGACTGGACTACTTATTCTTATCTATCATTTGTTAGTGCAACTGCTGGTTTTGAAGAATCTAAATATGTGGTTTTACCTGCAAGTCCCATCCTTGCTAACAGTTTACTATATTTATTAAATTCAACAGTGGTCAATGCCTGTTTGGCTGGGACTCTCCATTTTGGTGGATACTTCAATTGCTGGATCAATGTGTTATATATTGAGAACAGGTAATCCTATCATATCCATGAGGTTAGTGCTACCAGATTAGGTCATGATATGAAAATAAAGCTAGCTATTGATATCACTAATGTATAGATTGGGTTTGTTGGTTAAAAGGCTTACAAAGTTTTGCATTCAGACTGGGCTGATAACTGGGTAGGTAGCATTTATTTCAAGGTGGTTATATTGCTGATAGGTGTTGTACCAGTCTAGTTACTGGGATTACAGTGGCCCTTGTAGGCATTTACTTGAAAATCCTGTAAGATTAATTGACCAAAAAAACTAAAGTGGATAGTAGCTCAGCTTGACCTCGGACATCTGCTCATGAGTTTTCCTCTTGGTGGAAGTGAGTGTATTACTTTCCATTGCAGACTTCACCCTACTTCTCAATTAACCATTTCTTCAAATAGTTTATGCTACATGCTTCATGGCCAAGTTAGTCCCTTGCTATTATTTTCTAAGAAAGAAGTCTAAAATCTGTTTATAAAGCTTGCTTGCAAGAGAATCCTATTTTCATCATATACAATCAGATGATGATGGTGATGAATGCCTTGGAATGGTGATGGAAAGCATTGTTTTTGCTGCCTCTGAGGTGTGTGCTTTAACATAGTGCAATTTTAAGGAATAGGAAATCTTATAGTTTTCAGAACGAAAGCATTTCTTCTAAAGTGAATTGAAGAATAACACAAGATATGCATGCATTTTTATCATGTATATATACTAGAATTGTTTTGCTTATGGTTCAATGTACTGAGCATAACAGCTTGGGATTAATGTGAATGTTGAGAAAACATCAAGGATACCACCATTCCATGAAACGGATATCATGACAGGAAGGAGCAGCTGCTATCAATGTTCACGGAGAATAGATACTCAACCCACCTGGTGGATCCCACACACCAAGTTCTTTCTTTATGTCCTGTACTTCTTGATCCCATCTCTCTTCCCAGTAGACTGTCAGAAGACATCTGGCACTTCCACCACACCTGACCCCCCATGGTACAAATTCGTGCCAGAGCCTGTCATGTTGTGCCCTCTTCATCTTGACAGAGGCTCCAAGTGCTAGGGCAGTCATGGGCAACCCTAAGTTGGCGAACTCGAATGCTTTCAGGGCAAGCTCTGGTAAAGCAGAGACACGGAGAGCAAAGAGAGCATGATAGAAATCGTGGGTTTCACGATATCGCTGCATGACGTAGGCAAGTTCTGGGTCGTCGATGTAGTGAACCTACTGGGAATATGAGACGGCCTCCTGCAACAACTAAAAAAATAGAAAGCGAACCGGCTCTCGAGAATCAGGTGTGACATTGCATGATTCAAGCCATCTTGTGTATTCTCGTCCGAACGTCCCGTCTGGAAGTGCTTTTAGCTTTGGTAAGTCCAGGGTCTCTGAGTTAATGCGCGGGCGGTTTTTGAGGATCCTACGTCCTTCTGGAGAGTCAAGCATTGCGTCACGCAACCTTGGCAATGTAGAACCTGCGGTAGTTTCGCCAAGTGCGGCCACCATGTCTACAGCGTATCAACGTGATGAAAATATTCCAAGCCATTATTGAAGTGCCTACCGCCGCGCCTTGGGTCCATGAATGCCATGAGGGCAGAGCCTACGGTAAGGAATGCATTCTCAAAGGCGTTGAGGGGTATGTGACCTGGGTAGGCAGGTGAACGATGCAATAGTGAACTGGTCTGAAATGCGTGAGACGCGGGTATGAGGGTCTGGCGATTGCGGACAGCATTCCCAGAGAGACGCAAGCAGACCTTGGCACTGACCATGCCAATCATGGCTCAGGTTGTGTTGGTTGTCGAGCGACACAGAAGTGAACCCTACTGCGCTAGACCCTAACCCCATTCTTGGGTGTGGCGTAACTATGCTGGAATTTGACCACGACGACGACCTCTCATGTCTCAGCCGAGTTCGGTTTGCTGAGGACGGGCGCCGCAAGCATGCATCAAGCGCGCATATTGTATTGGGCGCATGCCAAAACGGTATTATAGTCAACTTGCATTGCCTCTGAGCCACGAGGACTCTCAGCGTGGAACTTCCACAACCAAGTGTGGACATTCATTTCACAATGTCAAAGCGTCAGTTATTATCTTCCTCATATAAACTCTGTCCCACCGCTTGACCTGTCATCGTGACCACCGATAGTGGGTGCTGTCCATCCCCTCAGCCAGCATGCAACCCGAGCGCCCCAATGCTGTATCCCGCAACCTCCGCGTCGCTACTGAATACCACGCTGATCTACGCGCTAATCAGCATGCGAAACCCGATACTCGTCGTTTTGCCGGCGTATTCCCTCTGGAAGTTCCAGAAGCCGTTTCCGTTGACTGTGGTGATGGCATACACGAAGAACAGAAGGATTCCGATGGCCTCCCGCGATTGGAATCCGCCGCCGTGCCCGATAAGAATATCCCTACTACTCAAGCTGAATCAATAGCAAGCGTGGACGACTTCAGCGCAGCACAACAGATTATTGCTTGTTATCGTGCAGTTCATGGTAGCGACCACGCGCCTGAATGCGCCACGACGGAAACTAGAGAGAAGGGGTTCTCTCGATTCTCTGATGACCAGCGCTCGATGTACACACTTTCTGCGTCAGCAGACACGCAGTCCACGATGGACATGATGTGGAGACCGAAACCCAAAGTCCATATGTGTCGCACTGACCAACGAGCGCTCATGCAAGCTGTGCGTTGCCCTCTCACCCGTATAAGTCATTGGGCACAGTATACTAATGTGACGACTGTAGCAAAGTCAAGCGATTGCAATGATGCATAACGCCGGTTTGAAGCCCACAAATAAGATCCAATGTCGTCGCCGGGGATGTGCAGATATTCTGCCGGACGTCGAAGCCCTCAAATACCATATCCATATCCATAATATCGCAGACTCGGCTGCCAGGTGCAGCGATCTTTCCCCTTCCGCTGTGTGCAAGCCCTCCCTGGCTGTGTGCAGTACTTCCAATTCAAAAGCTCCGAAGAGAAATCACTCTCGTTCAAAATCCTCTCTCGGGACACGGCACAAATATTCGACGACCCATCCCCTTCCAAGGAAGCTTTCAGCTGGCAGCCTTCTTCCTTCGTTTCTCTCCCCACGCGAGAGTACCTGGGAAGTTCAACAGGCCCCTAGTCTCATGGCTGTCGCCAGGGCTTTTGCCCATGATCCTAGACCAAGCACGCCAGCCGGTCTTCTACCCGTGCGTAACGATGAGACGCCTTCCACACACACCTCGACACCTTCCCGTAGTCGAAAAACAAGGAAGGAGAGCATGGCTGACTCCGTAAGCGCTGAGTGCAACCCAAGCATCGCTATGTTGCTTTCCCCGCCTTCTTCACCGATTATGCATGGCCGTCTTGTGTTAACACCGCACGGAAATTTTCCTATGCCACCTGCGCTCGGTCCTGCCACGGATAGCGAGAGTGATCATTGTATTTCTATTCCAAACAAGAGCACGCATTCAGTTTCAGTGTCTGAAAAGCTCGCGGGGTCGCGGAAACCCATGAGAGCGCTCAGTCCAACTCGGGCTGTGAGCCCTATTCGAAGTAAGGATACATTCTGATCCAGTTGAATTACACATTACTAATGATATCGCTGTAGATGGTATCAGACGTATTCTATCTATTGGGTGTTCTGATAATGACACCGATAAGTGAATTGTAGAGATTATCTCCATTTATTTTGTACAGCTGGCACTGTGCATTTACATCCTCGCATTGTTTCTTGCATTGTTTCAGTTTTTTCATCACTCACCACCAAATCACACCTACTTTATGCATATTTCCGTTCACTCGTACCCCGTCATATGTTCAGCATAGATAACACAAACATGCTCCATAAAATAGATAACAACTTCGGGAGATTGAAGTGCTCCTCCCGCCTTGGCCGCGCAGGTCCTTGAGCAGTAGGGTTCCCTCCCAAAGCGAGGCTTTGAGCGACAAAACTGCGAGAGAAGGCGCAAGATATGTGATGTCAATATGATGAAGATGTGGGGACTGAAGTACGCACGCTGCACTAGTTCCTCCCTAAACCTTACGATGACTTTTCCAAGTTTATTGCGGCCAGAGCGATCAGCTCCGATTCCCCAAAAATAATTACGCGGGAAATCCTAAAACCGGTTGAATCCCAAGCCGGAACGAAACGATAGGACTCCTCTCACCTCAACGAGGTGAGCGTCACCCGTTCCTAACAGTAACGCTTTGAGATCGCGATGTTGAGTATATTTGAGACGCAGAGCAATGTCCATCACAATTCCGACCACTCTGCGATCTCGGGATGGTCGTCCAGAAACTAAGCGAATGGTCATCGAGACCAGCGTGCAAGGGCCAACATCAGCATCTATAAGCGAGGAGCTTACAACACGTACCTTGAATGCTTGAAATAGGTGTTCGCTTGTTGGATACCTTTTCCCCTTGTATATGACATCGTGCGGCGAAAACATGGTGGATTCATAGAATGGATCGTTCTTGTCGTAAGATAGGACCGGCGCAGTCTTTAGCTTGAATGTTCGGAATGGAGCTATGGATCCGCCGGTGGGAGAAACAGGCTGTAAGGGGAGGATGGTCCGCCTCTGTGTCATCGTTGGAGGCACCTGCCAGTGATAATGGCAATTCAAGGTAGGAATTGCTGAATAATACGTTACGAGACGGAAGATGTCGGGGGCAACCGTCACACCTCGCAGTATAGTACCGTGTAATGAACCTTTTGTCTGCCGGAAGCAAATTGAGGTGTAGTTGAAGATCCTCCGAGTCCAAGGAGTTTCATGATCCGATGGGTTTCTAGTACCCAGAACGTGTTAACAAAGATTGGCAAAGGATGGGTAGAGAATTTTAAAGATATGCCAGGGAGATTATCGAGCCAGCGCAAGACTCAAGTTCAAATGATGGTTTCCTTCACGGCTCGGCGCGAGAAAGGACATTCATATAGGGGTCCTCCGAGAAGGCGATGTAGTAGTTGACACTTCGGAATCCCACGACGAAAATATCTCGGAATGGTGGGGTTCACCACCAGCAGGGAACTGAGCGACCTAGGACAGGCCAAGCATTATGATGCTGTGCAGCAACTTCGTCAGTCAGGTCATTCGTCAGTTTCGCAACATAGAATTGAATGACCTAGCTCATTCTTTTACCACTGCCGGGCGCTTGACGGGCCAGCAGCCAGCTGCAACGCGTTTTCCAGACTCCATCTTACTCGCTTGCCTTTTCTGGACGGCCTAGCCACTATGTAGTACTCAGTATGCTCTACAGCAACTTCGATCGGTCACACAGAATTTAAATGTCACAGGGAGTCCCATATAAGCTCATATAAGCCGAATGCAAGCTTTGCTCGGCAACACAGGTCTGGCCAGGAACTTATAATTAGTAACGATAGCAATCGTGAATGTTGGGAAGTACTAGAATGGTGATCAAACTGGTACTTATATATCCAGATTTGAAAAGCAGCCCCATCCCTGAGACTCACTGAGTGACTGCCAAGCTCAGATAAAATGTCAAACTCAGCTTCGGCACCTGCCGGCAGGTGACACGACGATTCAGCGTGACAATCAGCTTTCGCTCATTTTTGCTTCAAAATGAGCTCTCGTTCAAGTTCGCAGTACTCTAAAATATGCTATGTAAGTGATATCTAGGCGTGGACGATGGAAAGGTTGTGTAGAATTCTCGATGTTGCGAAACTGATGAATGACCTTCACTCACGAAGCTGTACATACATCATGATACAGCATTACAGCATGACACCGTCAGTTTCCTGAAAGTCTCACTGTCTGTGCTGATGGGGGTGCAGCGGAGGTGAGGTGCGCCCATGAATGGAAACATATAGTCTCTCGTCTCTCCTTTCCTCCTTCTGTCCAAATCGCAGTGTTAGTTCAATCCGATCATGCCAGCTTCTCCCCATGAAGATGGATGGCTAGTGACTCCTGACGAGTTTTCTCTTGATAACCCAGTGAACACCTCCAATACCAGTAGTCGACTGGTCCGACTTGATAGAGACGACCCCAGATTCGCTGAAGGTGCGTGATCTTCCTTCCTTCCAGCTGCTGTAGAAATAACCCGATATGTGTTACAAATATAGTCAAGCAACTCTTCGTCAAAGGGTGGCTTCACCGTAAAAAAGCAAGACCCATCGTCCATGATATCTTCAAGGTTCTCTGGCCACAATTTGCGCTCGAGCCGTTTCTCAGCTATAGGTGCTTATCTATAGTTCCTTCCCATCCGCGTACATATCCTTGTCCCTGATATATCACAGAGATCGAGTCCAGAAAACTCTCAAAGCCAACGGCAAGCCAGGAAACGAGACACTCCTTTTCCACGGTACCAATCGTGCGTGTCTATTAGGGGAGTCTTCGACCAGTGTGCTCTGCGGTCACAGACAATGCTATCTGTGCTCCATTGTGCGCAACTCATTTGATATGAGCAAATGTGGTATGCCTATTTGCTTGCTTCTCTTCACCTACCCTCACATGTCTTTCAGGCTCAAAGAATTCGTTCAAGCGGTATGGTGAAACTACGCTTGGAACAACTCTATTTTGATGGCGGTTCAGATTCGGACATGGTATCTACACCACATCCTGCTCTTCGAGTACGTCCTCTGAGTCGATGACTAGCATAGGCTATTATTTCTTATACATAACAGAGGCAGATGATTATGTCACCAATCTCTCTGAAAATGCCTCTCTGCGGGTAATGATTCTCAGCCGGGTTGTTGTAGGGAGGCCCGACAAGAGATATCGAAATGCTCCCTCCCTAACCGCACCAGCACCTGGATACGACTCGGTATGCGGGGTGATGCCCTGCACGACTATCTATCTAACGTTTCTCATAGGTCGCCGGAGAAACTGGGCGGGACTTGAATTATGAAGGTTCGTCTGACTGTGTATGGCGTTTTTAGGGACCAAGAATGATGATGAACAGAAACGGTCACCTACGACAATGACACCGTGCGTCCAGCGTATCTGGTTGTGTATGGGGACAAGCCACCATTTATGCAGACAATGTTTAAGACCCCAATCGCGAAACCACGACGTGTACTAAATCTGAAGGCATTTGTGCAGATGATGTTTAAGACCCCAATCGTGTCATGATGCGAAAGGTCCGAGTCAAGGTCACGGAAGCTAACTGTCAGCTCATGGCTGCATGAGTATAAGTTATACGGATGTTTCCTATATTGATAGCATATTTTGTACGATAGCCATACCCATGACTGTATTGTGCATGTATCCTAGTGTGTTTAAGACCCAAAGGCACCTCAAGGTGTATCTGACTTTGCCTGAACCTAACTACACACCCTGCAGGGGCGGCGGTGACGCGTGACGAATGGTGGCTGTGATTATTCATTAGTACGTGACCTGTGAGTGCCTGAACCCTTTGCTGCCAACCGCATCAGCACAGAGATGCTGTGCTGTCTGGACGATAGCCGCCCATGTCGTTCCGCCAACAGAATGATCGCCCCTCCCTCCTGTACAGTCCATAAAATGATAAATTCATCAGCCATGAAGTCTATTGTCCCTCGCGGAGAACACGCCCTGTTCGCATTCCTCGAGGAGTTGCCGCCGGGTGCTGTGTGCTCGTCCGTGTGGATATAAAACACCTTTCTGCCCAGTGTATCATTAACCATCCTTCTGGCCTTATCCGCACACTCGAGGTACTCCTGGCCAGCGATCGTCGAAAACCTGCGCCAATCTCGTTCATACGCTTCATTCCTTCAGAGAAAGTAGGTACCCCTTAATTCGATCTGAGTGGTACACTTCCACCCGTGCACGCTGCATTCTCTGCGATTGGCGCAATGGGTCAGTGCCTGGCTGCGCAACTAGCCCCACCCACTCAACAGATCACAATGAATGCAGTCAGTCTTTGTGATGTATGCCACTTTCCCGACGCATGTCGCACCATCGATTTATTCCCCTTGCAGGTTTGCTACGCGAAACCCAAACACTTCGATGGGACGAAGACCCACCCTTATTGCAGCAGGGCATGTGCCGCAAAGATTCAGCCAGCATTCAATGTCTCACCCATTCAGCAGAACACAGTCAGTCTTTGTGATGTATGCCACTTTCCCGACACGTGTGGCAGCCTCGATTTATTCCCCTTGCAGGTTTGTCACGTGAGACCCAAATACTTTGATGGAACGAAGACCCACCCCTGTTGCGGCAAGACATGTGCCGCTAAGATTCAGAACAAGACTGCGTCTGGCGGCGGTTCTCTTGCGAGGGGAAAGAGCTCTATGGCCCTTCGTGCCGCAGCCAATATGTGTGACGTATGTTTCCTTTTGTTGACGTTGTCTCAGTGATTCCGTTGATAGTGATGCAATACCATGCAGTATTGTCACAAGAAGCCCAAATATAATGATGGGAAGACGACTCATTCATTCTGTAGCAAAACTTGCGCACAGCAAGCAAAGGCTGCAGGAGGAGCAGGAGGAGCATCCGTAGTACCCTCCAAGTCCGTAGCCTCGCAATTCGATCTAGTAAATGCAATACTTACGACTCTGCGCTCCAGACCATTGAAGAGCGGCTGCCTGCTGTGCGGGAAAGCTGTCAACAAGGGCCACTTTTGCAGTCAGGCGTGTACTTCGAATGTGGAAAATAATGCGCCGCTACTGATTGAAGTCCCCAATGTGCACGATACATTCAAGAGCGGTATGCTATAGTAACTTAGCCGCTCCCGAGAAGCCTCATAGTGTATAGTTGCCGACCAATTCAAGGCCTCGTGGCGACACCCGACAACTTGTCCAACTGTGCGTCTAGTATACAAAGTCATTGGACACCCCACATCCATCTCGAAATATGATGCGTATCGGTGGGTGACGATCTTGCCGTCTACATACACCTCTCGTCTTACCGAGGACCAACAGAGCATCTGTCGAGGCTCGAGGCAAATTTGCAGCTGCCGGGCAGTCACCTGGAAATGAAAGGCGTCGTTGGCACGGAACGACGAGAGAATGTCTTCTGGGGGACAACGGGGACACCACCCTGTGCTCGTCAACATCGTGTTCTCTTTGTGGTATCATCCGTACATCGTACAGTTTGAATCTCTTTGGCAAGAAGACTGGTTGGGGCAGGCAAGTGACCGGTTTCCTGTGATCAACAGCGTGATGACCGTGAAGAACGATAGATTCGGTTCAGGCGTCTACACGTCCTCGACCTCTTCGAAATCCAACGACTATTCGAGCAATGTCAAGCCTTCGCAACAGAAGGCGATGCTTCTCAACAAAGTTGTCGTTGGGAAAGGGTATAAGATGACACAGGACAATACCACGCTGACTGCACCTCCACAGGGCTATGATTCGGTGTGTCTTTATGAGGTTTGGTTGTCTGCCGTGTGTTGACTGCGCCTGGATGATTCAGGTTCTCGCTGAAGTTGGAGGTGCCCTGAACTACGACGAACTGATCTGCTACACGGAGAATGCAATCAGACCGTCATATCTCCTCATTTATGATGCATGAGGGTGATCTCACCAATATCGCTTAGCATACCCCTCACTTATGTTTTGTACCTTGCATTATGTATGTTGTATTTCTGAACATGGTTTTCTTCTTATTGTTTGGTCCAGCGTATTCTGGTGCCGCTCGGTATACCTTGATCACGCTCATTTTGGGTAAGAAGGCTTTAGGTGATAATATCCTTGGCTTTGTTTTCACCGCGGTAATATGAGTGGGAGAGTATGCAGCTACTATGCAGTATGGTAGGACCAAGCTATCCGTGATAATGTAGATGGCGGATCGAGGTGTCCGTGACGATAGGATATAAAACTAGGCGGTCTAGAATTGAAGTGGCATAGTGAATGCCATGAGTCGGAGCCTACGGTGGGGAATGCATTCTCGTTGATGGGAATGTGACCTGTAGACGGAACAATGTCATAGTGAGCTGGTCTGGAGCTTCGCGCGGGACGAAGCCGGCACTAACCGCCGTCGAGCAAAACAGAAGTCGCGAACCCAAGCTACCTGAGTCAGGCCCTAACCCCATGGGCGCCGCACGCATTCAACCGCCAGCCGAATTCGATTTGTTAATGGGCACCATAGGCACTCGCCTGAAGTGCCACAACGGAAACTAGAGCAAAGGGGCTCTCTCGAATCTCTGACGACCAGCGCTCGATGCACACACTTGCTGCGTCACCGGACATGCAGTCCACGACGGACATGATGTGGAGACCGAAACCGAAAACTGACTTTCGAGTGCTCATGCAAGCTGTGCGCTGCCCTCTCACCGTATAAGTCATTTGGCGCATGATGGCTATAGCAAAGTCAAGCTATTGCAATGATGTGTCATATGTTCAGCATGGATAATAAAATTGTTGTAATATTCCATTGCCTGTCCAGACTTTAGCACTTTGATTGGTCGTTGACATATGATAAATAGCCTGGGTTGACTGTACCAAAGTTACATCGCGCATGATGAAAATAGGACGATACCAAGATTTGAGTCATAATTCACGAAACCATATCCATATCTTGAGCCCCACTAAACCAGCATCATGCTCCACAGAATACATAATAACTGCGGGAGATCAAACTGCTCCGCTCGCCTTGGCCGCGCAGGTTCTTGAACAGTAGGGGTCCTTACCAAAGCGAGGCTTTGAGCGACAAAACTAGAAGACACAAGACACGCGATGTCAATACGATGAAGATGTGGGGACTAAAGTACGCACGGTGCACATCTTAGTTGCTTCTGCGGCGCATGTCCGCCCGCAGTAAGGATGGCTTTGGAACTTGGGTTTTTCCTGGCAAAACTGTATTGACCATGGATCAGATGACGTGCTGCTAGTCTGGGGTAGGTACTCAGTCATACCTCACAAAGTCCATTACCCAGAGGTGAAGATATATGTGAATTGGTGGGTCCGCTCCCCAGAACAGGGGCAACGAAAAATCCCTGGGCATTGGATGTCGGTTGAGTGGGTACAAGGGAAGCAAGGTCTTGAACTGATAAACGAGCAGTATCTCGTCGGGCGGTGGGAATCCGGGATGGGCCCGGGTTATCCTGTTCTTCGCGTAGTTCCTCCCGAAGCCTTACGAGGGCTTTTCCAAGTTCATTACGGCCAGAGTGATCAGCCCCGATCCCCCAAAAATAATCACGTGGGGAATCCTAAAACCGGTTGAATCCTAAGGCGGAACGAAACGATAGGACTCCTCTCACCTCAACGAGGTGAGCGTCACCCGTTCCTAACAGTAACGCTTTAAGGTCGCGATGTTGAGTAAATTTGAGGTGAAGAACAATGTCCATCTAGATTTGCACGATGAAACTTGGTTTGTACAGACAGCATTCACGAGAAAGAATTTACGGGTACCTTCTCTATGTTGACTTGTCTCCAATCCGAGCGCACCCATCTCTGGTACCGATGTGCCTCATCTAAAGCCAGCATCGGTCTTTCACCACAATTCCGAATGCGCTCTGCGATCTCGGGATGGTCGTCCAGGAACTAAACGAATGGTCATCAAGACCAGTATGCAAGAACCTGCGTCAACGCCTATAAGGGAAGAGTTACAACACATACCTTGAGCGCTTGAAAAAGGTGTTCGCCCGTTGGATACCATTTCCCCTTGTATATAACATCGTGCGGCGAAAACATGGTGAATTCATAGAATGGGTCGTTCTTGTCGTAAAATAGGATCGGCAGCGTCTTTGATGTTCGAAATGGAGCTATGGATGAGCCGATGGGAATAACAGGAGCTGTAAGGGGAGGATGGTCCGCCTCTGTGTCATCGTTGGAGGCACTTGATAATGGCGGTTTACGGTAGGAATTGTTTGAATGATACGTTAAAAGACGGAAGATGAATCGGGGGCGACCTGTCACACCTTGGAGTATAGTGCTGTGTAGCGAGCCCTTGTTTTTGTCTGCACTGAGGTGTAGCTGGGGATCTCCCGAGTCCAAATAGTTTCATGATCGGACGGGTTACAGTGTATAGCATTCCGAATGTGATCACAAAGGTTGAACGAGTAGATAGAGAATTTTGAAGATATACAGGGGAAATCCTTAAGGCTAAGTGTCCTCCGGCGGTGTAGTTGACGCTTCCCACGACGAACTTGAAAATGATAGGGTTCGCCACGAGGGGAAACTGAACAACATAGGACAGGCCAAGCATTACTATGCTGTGCACAGTGCAGCAACGTCAGGACTCAGGCCAGTCGTCAGTTTCGCAACATCGAGAATTGAATGACCCAACGTTCATTCTGTTGCCACGGTCGGGTGCCTGGCGGGGCCAGCCAGCTGCAACGTGTTTTCCAGGCTGTGCCTTCAAGTTACTCCATCTTCCTCACTTGCCTTTTCTGGACGGCCTAGACATTCATCAGCCACAGAATTGTCACGGGAGTCTCATACAAGCCGGAAGACTCCGCTCGGCACCACTTAGCCAGGAATTTCGGTGGTCCTAGGTGTTGGGGAGCGATAATGGTGAGAGCAGAATGCCAGGATTTACATCAAACTGGGACCCTTGTCGGTCCAGATCAGATGCGACCGTACGCAGCTTCGGCACCAGTCAGCAGATGACACGATTCACTACGATTCAGTGTGACAATCAAATTAACTTTTAACGATCTCGCTCATTCAAGTTTTTGCTTCAGATAAGCTCGTTCAAGTTCGAAGTACTCTGAAATATACTATGGACAATGGGAAGGTTTTGCAGAATTCTCGACTCATCGCGAAACTGACGAATGACCTTGGTACTAACTGACGAAGTTGCTGTACATACAGCAGTACAGCATGTGTCACGTTCAGTCCCATTATCACCCAATGGCAGGTGCAGGGAGGCGAGGCGTGACATGCGGCAACATATAGCCTCAGTATCTCACCTTTCCTCCTTCTGTCCAATCGCAGTGTCAGTTCAATCTGACCATGGCTTTTCCCCACGAAGATGGATGGCTAATACCACCTGACGAGTTTTCTCTTGATAACCCAGTAAACACCTCCAATACCAGTGGTCGACGACGGCTGGTCAGACTTGATAGAGATCACTCCAGATTCGCTGAAGGTGCGTGATCTTCCTTCCTTCCAGCTGGTGTTGGAAAGGGCCGATATATGTTACAAATATAGTCGAGCAACTCTTCGTCAGAGGGTGGCGTCACCGCAAAAAAGCGAGACCGGCCATCTATCATATCTTCAAGGTTCTCTGGCCACAATTTGCGCTGGAGCCGTTTCTCAGCTATAGGTACTTATCTATCGTTCCTTCCCACCAGCCTATCATTGTCCCTGATATATCACAGAGATCGAGTCCAGAACACTCTCAAAGTCAACGGCAAGCCAGGAAACGAGACACTCCTTTTCCACGGTACCAATCGTGCGTGTCTATTAGGGGAATCTTCGGACAGTGTGCTCCTCTGCGGTCTCGAAGAATGCTATCTGTGCTCCATCGTGCGCAACTCATTTGATGTGAGCAAATGTGGTAAGTCTATTCGCTTGCTCCTCTTCACCTGCTCGCATAGTTTTCAGGTTCAAAGAATTCGTTTAAGCGGTATGTGAAACTACGCTTGGAACAACTCTATTTTGATGGCGTTCAGATTCGGACATGGCATCTATACCACATCCTGCTCTTCGAGTACGTCCTCTGAGTCGATGACTAGCATAGGCTATTATTTCTTATACATAACAGAGGCAGATGATTATGTCTCCAATCTCTCTGAAAGTGCCTCCCTGCGGGTCATGATTCTCAGTCGCGTTGTTGTAGGGAGGCCCGACAAGAGATCTCGAAACGATCCCCACCTAACCGCACCATCATCTGGATACGACTCGGTATGCGGATGATGCCCCATACGACTAGCTATCTAACGTTTTTCGTAGATCGCCGGAGAAACTGGGCGGGACTTGAATTATGAAGGTTCGTCGGACCGTGTATGGCGTTTTTAGGGATCAAGAATAATGATGAACAGAAACAGTCACCTACGACAATGACACCGTGCGTCCAGCGTATCTGGTTGTGTATGGGGACAAGCCACCATTTGCGCAGCTGATGTTTAAGACCCCAGTCGCGCGTCCAGCGAAGCCACGACGTGTACCAAATCTGAAGGCATTTGTGCAGATGATGTTTAAGACCCCAATGGTGTCATGATGCGAAAGCGCAAGGCCACGGCAAGCTAACTGTCAGCTCAGGGTTCTGCTTTCTGCTGTTCTGTGGAAATTGTTGCATGAGTATAAGTCAAGGTGTCTGAGCATGTGTTGCTCGTGAAAATAATGTGTTTGCAAGGCAAGGTTTAGATTACTCTGGGGCCTGCAGTGCTGTGACAGTCGCGTGGCTGTGGTAATTCATTAGTGAGCACAGAGATGCTGTGCTGTCAATAGCCGCCCAAGTCCTTTCCCCACATCGCTCCCCACAGTCCATAAAATGAGAAATTTCACAGCATTGTGTGTCGCCCTGTTCGCGTTCCTCGAGGAGTTCCCGCCGGGCGCTGTGTGCTCGTCCGTGTGTAAAATACCCTTTCCAGGGAGCGTGCACCATTAACCATCCTTCTTGTCTTATTCGCACACGGGCCAATCTCGTTCATACATTCGATCTGAGTGCTGCACTCTCTTGCCGCAATGGGTCAATGTCTAGCTGCACCACTAGCCCCACCCACTCAACAGATCGCGACGAACGCAGTCAGTCTTTGTGATGTATGTTACTTTCCCGACGCATGTGGTACCCTCGATTTATTCTCTTTGCAGGTTTGCCACGCGCAACCCAAGTACTTTGATGGAACGAAGACCCACGCCTGTTGCAGCAAGACATGTGCCGCCAAGATTCAGCCAGCATCCAATGTCTCACCCATTCAGCAGACCGCGACGAACGCAGTCAGTCTTTGTGATGTATGCCACTTTCCCGACGCATATGGCACCCTCGATTTATTCCCCTTGTAGGTTTGCCACGTGAAACCCAAATACTTTGATGGAACGAAGACCCACTCCTGTTGCAGCAAGACATGTGCCGCTAAGATTCAGAACAAGACTGCGTCTGGCGGCGGTTCTCTTGCGAGGGGAAAGAGCTCTATGGCCCTTCGTGCCGCAGCCAACATGTGTGACGTGTGTTGCCTTTGTTGTCTCCGTGATTCCGTTGATAGTGACGCAATACCATGCAGCATTGTCATCAGTGGCCTAAGCATAACGATGGGCAGACGACTCATTCATTCTGTAGCAAAACTTGCGCACAGCAAGCAAAGGCTGCAGGAGGAGCAGGAGGGGTATTCGTAGTACCCTCTAAGTCCGTAGCCTCGCGATTCGATCTAGTAAATGCAATACTTACGGCTCCGCCCTCCAGACCATTGAAGAACGGATGCCTGCTGTGCGGGAAAGCTGTCAACAAGGGTCACTTTTGCAGTCAGGCGTGTACTTCGAATGTGGAAATGAATGCACCGCTACTGATCGAAGTCCCCAATGCGCATGATACATTCAAGAGCGGTATGCTATAGTAACTTAGCCGATGCCCAGAGGTCTCATAGTGTATAGTTGCCGACCAATTCAAAGCCTCGTGGCGACACCCGACAGCTTGTCCAACTGTGCGTCGAGTATACAAAGTCATTGGACACCCCACATCCATCTCGAAATATGATGCATATCAGTGGGTGACGATCTTGCCGTCTACATACACCTCTCGTCTTACCCAGGACCAACAGGGCGTCCGTCGAGGCTCGAGGCAATTTTGCAGCTGCCGGGCAGTCACCTGGAAATGAAAGGCGTCGTTGGCACGGGACGACGAGAGAATGTCTTCTGGGGGACAATGGGGATACCGCCCTCTGCTCGTCAACATCGTGCTCTCTGTGTGGTATTATCCGTACATCGTACAGTTTGAATCACTTTGGCAAGAAGACTGGTTGGGGCAGGCAAGTGATCGGTTTCCTGTGATAAACAGCGTGATGACCGTGAAAGACGACAGGTTTGGTTCTGGCGTCTACACGTCCTCGACCTCTTCGAAATCCAACGATTACTCGAGGAATGTCGGGCACTCGCAGCAGAAGGCGATGCTTCTCAACAAAGTTGTCGTTGGAAAAGGGTATAAGATAACACAGGACAATACCACGCTGACTGCACCTCCACAGGGCTATGATTCGGTGTGTCTTCACAATATTTATGATTGTCTGTCGAGTGTTGACTGCGCATGATTTCAGGTTCTCGCTGAAGTTGGGGGTTCCCTGAACTACGACGAACTGATTTGCTACACGGAGAATGCAATCAGACCGTCATATCTTCTCATTTACGACGCATGAGGGTGGTCTTGCAACTCACCAATATCGCTATTCCTTCCACCATATTCACGAATCTCTGAACACGATTTATTTATTGCTCGGCCCAGCGTATTCTGGTGCGATTTTGAGGCTCAGTATACCTTGATCACGCTCAGTTTGGGTAAGGATTGAGGTGATATTGCATCAGTGGAGAATGCATGGCAATATGAGTGGGAGAGTATGCAGCTACTATGCAGTATGGTAGGACCAAGCTATCCGTGATAATGTAAATGGCGGATCGAGGTGTCCGTGACGATGGGATATAAAACTAGGCGGTATGGAATTGAAGTGGCATCGTGATTCGTGAATGCCATGAGGGGGAGCCTACGGTTGGAAATGTGTTCTCAAGGGCAGTGACGGGAATGTGGCCTGGGTAGACGGGTGAACGATGCAATAGTGAGCTGGTCTGGAACTCTTTGCGTGGGGCGAAGTTGGCACTCACCGCTGTCGAGCAAAACAGAAGTCGCGAACTCAAGCTACTGAGTTAGACCCCAACCGTCCTATCCTAGGTTGTCGCATGCAATTTGACCCCGACGACGACGACCCTCTGAAGCACTCAAACGCCAGCCAAGTTTGATTTGTTAAGGACGGGTACCATAGGAACTCAGCCGAATGTGTCACAACGGAAACTAGAGCAAAGGGGCGTTCTCAATCTCTGATGACCAACTCTCCACGTACACACTTGATGCGTCAGCGGACATAATGTGGAGACCGAAACTGACCAACGAGTCCTCATGCAAGCTGTGCGTTGCCCTCTCACCGTATCAGTCATTGGGCGCAGTATGACTATAACAAAGTCAAGCGATTGCAATAATGCGTCATATGTTCAGCCTGGATAACAGAATTGCTGTATTATTCCATTGCCGGTTTAATATTTTAACACTTTGATTGGTTGACATATAATAAATAGCCTGGGTTGATTGTACCAAAGTTACATCGAATTGAACGCGGATGACGAAAATAGGACGGTACCAAGACGAGTCATAATTTACGAAAGCATGTCTATATCTTGAGGCCCACTAAACCAGCATCATGCTCCGCAGAATAGATAAAAACTTCGGAAGATCAAACTCCACCCGCATTGGCAGCGCAGGTTCTTGAACAGTAGGGTTCCTTCCCAAAGCGAGGCTTCAAGCGACAAACCTGCGAGAGAAGATGTAAGACATGCGATGCCAATATGATGAAGATGCGGGGACTGAGGTACGCACGCTGCATATCTTAGTTGCTTCTGCGGCGCATTTCCGCCCGCAGTAAGGATGACTTGGGAATTTGGGTTTTTCCTGGCAAAACTGTATTGACCATCGATCAGATGACGTGCTGCAGGCTTGGGGCAGGCACTCAATCATACCTCACAAAGTCCACCACCCTTAGGTGAAGATAAATGTGGATTGGTGGGTCCGCTCCCCTGAAATGGCCAAAATCGCCACGTATTGAAAGTCGGTTGACTAGGTACAAGGGAAGTAAGGTCTTGAACTGATAAACGAGTAGCATCTCGTCGGGCAGTGGGAATCCGAGATGGGTTAGCCTGTTCTTCGCGTAGTTCCTCCCTAAGCCTTACGAGGGCTTTTCCAAGTTCATTGCGGCCAGAGTGATCAGCCCCGATTCCCCAGAAATAATCACGTGGGGAATCCTAAAACCGGTTGAGTCCCAAGGCGGAACGAAACGATAGGAATCCTCACCTCAACGAGGTGAGCGTCACCTGTTCCTAACAGTAACGCCTTGAGGTCGCGATGTTGAGTAAATTTGAGGTGAAGAACAATGTCCATCTAGATTTGCGCGATGAAACTTGATTTGTACAGAAAGTACTCACGAGAAAGAATTTACGGGTACCTTCTCTATGTTGACTTGTCTCCAATCCGAGCGCACCCATCTCTGGTACCGATGTGCCTCGTCGAAAGCCCACATCGGTCTTTCACCACAATTCCGAATGCGCTCTGCGATCTCGGGATGGTCGTCCAGGAACTAAACGAATGGTCATCGAGACCAGCGCGCAAGAGCCAACGTCAGCATCTATAAGCGAAGAGTTCACAACACGTACCTTGAATGCTTGAAAAAGGTGTTCGCTTGTTGGATACCTCTTCTCCTTGTATATGATATCGTGCGGCGAAAAGTTGGTGAATTCGTAGAATGGATCTTTCTTGTCGTAAAATAGGACCGGCGCCATCTTTGATGTTTGAAACGGAGCTATGGATGGACCGACAGGAATAACAGGAGCTGTAAGGGGAGGATGACCCGCCTCTCTGTCATCGTTGAAGGTGCTGGGTAATCGCGGTTTAAGGTTGGAATTGCTGAGTAATACGTTATAAGACAGAAGATGTCGGCGACAACAACCCGTCACACCTTGGACTATAGTACTGTGCATCGAGCCTTTGTTTTTGTCCGTCGGAGGTAGATTGAGGTGTAGTCGGGGATCCTCCGAGTCCAATAAGTTTCATGATCGGACGGGTGTTTAGCATTCCGAACGTGATCACGAAGATTGCAACGAGTAGATAGAGAATTTTGAAGATATACAGGGGATGTGATGGAGTCAGCGCAAGTTGAAATGATAGTTTCCTTCACGGCTCGCGAGAAAGGAGATCTTTATAAGGCTCCCCCGAGAAGGCGATGTAGTTGACACTTCCCACGACGGAAGTATCTCGGAATGATGGTGTTCGCCACGAACCGAACGACCTAGGACGGGCCAAGCTTTGGAATGACCCAGCCCACGGCCGGGCGCTTGACAAGCCAGCCAGCTGCAACGTGTTTTTCAAAGGCTGCGCCTTACTCCATCTTACTTACTTGCCTTTTCTGGACGGCCTAGACACTGCATCCATTAACAGCGTGGGTGTGCTGCGTGGTGGGCACCACAAACCAGGGTTTCTACGTACGTGATACGGATGGAAGCAGCTGCTCCGGGAATTTGATTGCAAGATGGAGGAACCACGCGTCATGTCAATTGTGCTGGTTTCGAAGACGAATATCACGAAGACCGCGCCGCGCGGATACTAGTAGGGTAACTAGGGTTGACTAATTGTCCACGTCGTTTGCAGCAACATGTGCGACAGTCGCTTCAATTCCATTGTCTGTGCCGATGAGGTGCAGCGGAGGCGAGGTGCGCCATGGGCAACATATAATCCTCTGGTTTTCCCCTTCTGTCCATTTCGCAGTGTCAGTTCAATTTGATCATGGCTTCTCCCCACAAAGATGGATGGGTAAAGCTAGTACCTCCTGACGGGTTTTCTCTTGATAACCCAGTGAACACCTCCAATGCCAATGGTCGACGAAATCGGCTGGTCCGACTTGATAGAGATAACCTCAACTTCGCTGAAGGTGCGTGATCTTCCTTCCTTCCAGCTAGTGTTAAAAAAGGCCGATATATGTTACAAATATAGTCGAGCAACTCTTCGTCAAAGGGTGGCGTCACCGTAAGAAAGTGAGGCCCGATATCCAATATATCTTCAAGGTTCTCTGGCCAGAACCTGCTCTCGAGCCGTTTCTCAGCTACAGGTACATATCTATCGTTCCTTCCCACCGCGGAGCCCCGCCCCTAATATATCACAGAGATCGGGTCCAGAACACTCTCAAAGCCAAAGACATGCGAGGAAACGAGAAACTCCTTTTCCACGGTACCAACCGTGCGTGTCTATTAGGGGAGTCTTCGGCCAGTGTGCTCCTTTGCGGTCTCGACCAATGCTATCTGTGCTCCATCTTGCGCAGTTCATTTGATGTGAGCAAATGTGGTAAGTCTATCCCTTGCTTCTTTTCACCTGCCCTCACATAGCTTTCAGGCTCAAAGAATTCGTTCAAAAGGTATGTGAAACTACGCTTGGAACAACTATATTTTGATGGCGATTCAGATTCGGACATGGCATCTATACCACATCCTGCTCCTCGAGTGCGTCTTCCAAGTTGATGGCTAGCATAAGCTATTGTTTCTTATACATAACAGAGGCAGATGATTATGTCTCCAATCTCTCTGAAAGTTCCTCTCTGCGGATAATGATTCTCAGCCGTGTTGTTGTTGGGAGGCCCTACAAGAGATATCGAAACGCTCCTGACCTAATTGCGCCGCCGAATGGGTACGACTCGGTATGGGAATGATACCCTGCACGACTATCTGTCTAATGTTTTTCGTAGATTGCTGGAGAAATCGGGTGGGACCTGAATTATGAAGGTTCGTCTGATCATGTATGGCGTTTTCAGGGACCAAGAATGATGATGAACAGAAACGGTCACCTACGACAATGACACCGTGCGTCCAGCATATCTGGTTGTGTATGGGGACAAGCCACAACGTGTACCAAATCTAAAGGCATTTGTGCGGACGATGTTCAAGACCCCAGTCGCGTTGTAATTGCGAAAGCTCAAGGTCACGGAAAGCTAACTGTCAGCGCATGGCAGCCATCATGATGACTCTGCTTCCTGCTTCCTAGGTATAAGTTATAGTATGGAGGTTTGTTTCTATATTGATACCCGCATATTTTGTACGATAGCCATATCCACGACTGTATTATGTATGTATGTATCCTAGTATTAGACTGGTATCTAAGCTTGTTTGTAAGATAACGTCTCGGCGTCGCCGGACTCGTCGGTCACGGGTGTGCATGGTGGCTGTGAACCCCTAGTCCTCGATACGAGTCACTGGACCCTTTGCTACCAACTATTAGGATGAACGACTATCTCTGATCTCGAAATATTAGGTCTGGCTTGGGGACCGCCATCCAGCCACTGGCAGCCAGCAGCACAGAGATGCCGTGCTGTCCATCGGCGCGTCTCCATAACGGCATGCCTCGCGGCGCGGTCAAGAACGTAGTGACCAACCCCGGATCAAAAGCGCACTGGTACTTGCACGTGGTCAATGTTGCTATGTACAAGGTGTGGCTGCCTTGTGCCGAGCTCGAGGTGAGCTTTACCTCGGCAACGACAGACGTGGACGCCGCCCGGCCACACCGCAACAATGGCGGTAAAATCAGAAATTCCTCAGCCACGAAGGCCATTGTCCTCGCGGAGAACACGCCCTATTCGCGTTTGGAGTCACCACCGTGCGCTACGCGCGCGTCCGTGTGGCTATATAACACCCCTTCTGCCGCCCAGTGCATCAATAACCTCTCTTGTCTTATCCGCATACTCGAGTTGCTCCTGGCGAGCAATCGTTGACAACTCGCGCAAACCTCGTTCATACACTTCATTCCTTCACGGAAATCAGGCACCCCCTAATTCGATATGAGTGCTGCACTTCCCCCCATGCACACTGCACTTGCTGTGCTTGGCACGATGGCTGGTCAATACCTAGCTGCCCAAAGTGCCCAGGGACAATCTGCGCAGGCTCAACCTCCGCAGCCCCAGCCAGCATCCAATACCCCACCCACTCGACAGACCACAATGAACGCAGTCGGTCTTTGTGATGTATGCCACTTTCCCGAGGCATGTGGCACCGTCGATTTATTCCCCTTGCAGGTTTGCCACGCGAAACCCAAATACTTTGATGGAACGAAGACCCACTCCTACTGCAGCAAGACATGCGCCGCTAAGATTCAGAACAAGACTGCGTCAGGCAGCAATCCTCCTGCGAAGGGAAAGAGCGCCAAGGCTACCCCCCGTGCCAAAGCCAACATGTGCGACGTATGTTACCTTTTGTGGTCGTCTCCGCAAATCCGTTGATAGTGACGCAATACTATACAGTACTGTCACAAGAAGCCCAAGCATAACGATGGGAAAACGACTCATTCTTTCTGTGGCAAAACTTGCGCACAGCAAGCAAAGGCTGCAGGAGTTGCAGGAGGAGCATCCGTAGCACCCTCCAAGTCCGTACGCCCGCAATTCGATCTAGTCAATGCAATACTTATGGCTCTGCGCTCCAGTCCACTGAAGAACGGCTGCCTGCTGTGCGGGAAAGCCGTTAACAAGGGTAACTTTTGCAAGGCATGTACTTCGAAGGTGGAAAAGAATGCGCCGCTACTGGTTGAAGTCCCCAATGCGCATGATACATTCCAGAGCGGTATGCTATAGTAACTTAGCCGATGCCCAGAGGTCTCATAGCGTATAGTTGCCGACCAATTCAAGGCCTCATGGCGGCACCCGACAGCTTGTCCAACTGTGTCTCGTGTATACAAAGTCGTTGGACACCCCACTTCCATCTCGAAATATGATGCATATCGGTGGGTAACGATTTTGCCGTCTGCATACACCTCTCGTCTTACCCAGGACCAACAGGGCATCCGTCGAGGCTCGAGGCAAATTTGCAGCTGCTGGACGGTCTCCTGGAAATGAAAACCGTCGTTGGCACGGAACGACGAGAGAATGTCTTCTGGGGGACAATGGCAACACCACCCTCTGCTCGTCAACATCGTGTTCTCTCTGCGGTATCATCCGTACATCGTACAGTTTGAATCTCTTTGGCAAGAAGACTGGTTGGGGCAGGCAAGTGACCGGTCTCCTGTGATGAACAGCGTGATGACCGCGAAGGACGACAGGTTTGGTTCGGGCGTCTACACGTCCTCGACCTCTTCGAAATCCAACGACTACTCAAGCAATGTCAAGTCTTCGAAGCAGAAGGCGATGCTTCTCAACAAAGTTGTCGTTGGGAAAGGGTATAAGATGACACAGGACAACACCACGCTGACTGCACCTCCAGCGGGCTATGATTCGGTGTGTCTTCATAATGTTTTTGGTTGTCTGTCGGGTGTTGACTGCGCCTGGATGATCCAGGTTCTCGCTGAAGTTTCCCTCGGAGGTTCCCTGAACTACGACGAACTGGTCTGCTACACGGAGAATGCAATCAGACCATCATATCTCCTCATGTACGATGCATGAGGGTGATCTCGCAAGTCACCAATATCGTCATACCCCCTAAATTATCCTCTGGCCTTGTACTATATTCACGTTGTATTTCTGAACACGAATTATTTATTGCTTGATCCAACTTGAATGTTTTCTGGTGCAATTTTTGACACTCCTAGATCACGCTCATTTTGGGTAAGAAGGCTTTAGTGCTTTATTTCCACCAACAATGGCATCAGTGGCGAATGCATGGCAATATGAGTGGGGGAGTATGCAGGTACTATGCAGTATGGTCGTCTAAGGAATAGGACCAAGCTAATGTGATAAAGTAGATGGTGGATCGAGGTGTCCGTGACGATGGGATATAAAATTAGGCGGTCTAGAATGCCAGTGGTATTAGTATTGATTTGGTGGGAAGCAAAATCCCCAAACGCTTAGCTTACCGATTCCTTGAGCCATGTGATGAGGTCATTGCGGTCCTTCTCCTTCTTGAGTCCCGCGAAGGCCATCTTGGTACCAGGAATGTACTAAGTAGTGGAGGTGTCCATGATTGGTTGGAGCACGGGAAGAAGAGTCGCATACCTTTTTAGGGTTCTCGAGATACTCGAACAGTGTCGTCTCGTCCCATGTAATACCCTTGTTAACATTGGCAGCGGTGTACTGGAAGCCATCGACCTGTCCGGTCTTACGACCGAAGATCCTGGATACCAATTAGCAAGCAGCCTCCAAGCTAGTCGAGTCGTTCCTACCCATGCAGGTTGGGTCCAACCTTGTTGGGCTCACCAGCACCAACAGTATGGCATTGTGCACAGCGCGTCTTGAAGAGGGAAGCACCCTTGCCAGAGTCACCTGTGCCAGAGAGGTCAACGCTAGTTCGATGGAAAGAGGTAGGAACCAACCAGCAGCGAAAGGCATTGCGATAGTCTAAGTGGTCGTGAAAAAAAGGAATACGGCGTCGAGCCTAGAGTGGATGGTGGACCAAAAAGATGATGATGACGGTTTGTACTTGTCGGTTTTTTTCGCCTAAATCCATTTTAGGTCCCGATCGTGCCGGTTTGTTCCGTGCGGCGATTTCGCTCCAACCAATCGGAGAACTCCCAATTCTGTCATCCGGAACCCGGCGTAGCTCTTGAAATGAAAAGAAACATCTCTCAAACAAGACTCGTTGAAAAATCATGTTGAATCGGCGTTGCTACACCCAGTAATCATTGTCCTATGTATTCAGGAACTTGAATGGTGCATGCACAGTCTGAGTAAAATCCACTTTTCAGCGTAGGGCTGGGCCCGACATCGCATTTCAACGGTAACAAGATATAACGAATGGCTATCAATCATGAACTATAAATTTGACCAAAGGGTCATTGTAATGCCAAAAGATGAAGGTTTCTTGTGTGGGTATCAAGTCGTTTAACAGTCTGACACGAGTTCGATCCAGCGAGCGGTATTGTTCTATGTCTGCACAATTCATACTTGCATACTCCTATCTCCCCAACGCATGACAATGCCGTGTCATATTGGAGGCACTCTGATCACCACTGGTTGACGGACGTACCGCGCAGACCTCCACACCAGCCATGTCATAACTATCATGCCAAACGTTAAAGTAAGTCTGCGAGGTACTCAAGTCAGCATAACAAGCACTCGATTTTCGTCAAATACCAACATTTCGAGGACCGAGATTACTGCGGGGATGGTCAGTGGTGACACCTACTAGCCTTAGAAATACACTCACCAAACAGTGCTTGCAACTGCCCGCAGTAAACGATTCCTTCGCAGGAATCATTCATGAATAGCGAGGGAAGGGACTTGTTGAGAACTCCGGTGCCCGCCACCCAGAAGACCCAGGTTACGAGTACCCATACTGCTTGCGTGCCAATCGACGCGATTGGACGTCGTGACCAGAGCGGGTCAAGGAAGAAAAGTGTATACGTTCCAGAAGTGACGGTGGTCCAACATCCTGCAAACCTGCACGATGTCAACAAGGGAATGTGGACATTTAGCCAGTGGCGGAATGTACTCACAGCAGGAAACGCACGCCTGTGCGTGTCGTTGAGTCAGGTGCGTTGTTATTGAACTTGTACTGTAGTAAAAGCCAAGTTGCATCGGCGACCTATATTTCGTAATGCAGTCACTCAGTAATCCAGGACATCAATGTGAATGAATCAACCTCCGCTAGGCTGGTGAACAGCAAAAAAATATAGATAACTGAAGCACGTGTAAGCCACAAGGTTACCGCCACGAGCGGGACTCTTAGACTTACGTGGGCCATACTGCTGGATACGAATTCCAGATACCTTGTTGAGTGTTCTTGGGTGGCGTTTCGAGTGCCGGTACAGGAGGTACAATGGACAGAAATAAATGAGTGCCAGCATAGGGGTGACTGCAGCGATGATGCTTGAAATGGCACTGGAATACATCCTAGATTGGCTGACATCAGGGGAAGCAGAAACGCTGGCGGTACTCTGAAGAGCGAAGGAACCGGTGGCGAGAGCGGCAAGAATGCACAGGGAAGAGGCGAAGGGAAGCATTTCGACCAGCTTGCGGTTGAAACGATGAGGCTCGATGAACGACATGAGTAGAGGTGAATGCTCACCGAAATGGTTTTATGACAGGAAGTAGGCATCGACATGCTTGCCATTACGACAGAAGCGGTCGCCGCAGCACTAATGGCATGTGCTGCGAACGGCGAGGAATAAAACGACTCAGACTCGAGCATTGGAAGGCCTTGCATGGTTTAGTGGTCAACCAGGGTATCTCGGACTGCGGCAAAATATCCATGCACCACTTCAGGTAGAAACGTGTTTGCAGCGTTGCCTCGCGTGACTTGTTCCTCCAAGGACCGCCAACCGCAAGTTTGCAGGCCGGTCGGACTGAGTTCTGAGAGAGATGGTAAGCCGGTTGCCTGTCGGTCTGGAAAGTAGGAAGTATCTGTTGGCCGAGTGTTTGCTGGTTATCTGAATACTGACATGACGGAGACTCTGAATTCCATGGGTCAATTACATCGACACGATGTCGAAGTGCAATGGCTGCCGATTCAGAGAAACGCCTAGGTCGCGCGGTTGCCTTTTGGTGACGGCGCAATTCATCAATCTGAACGTGGGGGGTTCGTGGCAGAAATACAGGGCAACCCCGTCTCGTCGGGGATTGTCCGACTAACTTTCTGGCGTTTAAGTTCGATGGTCAACTTGAAGTTAAATAAATAAATGGGTCCGCGGACACTAATTTGGCGCGCACACTGCCCGCTTCGTCAATTAGGCTACCCTGCAACTTTGCTCCTGAACATTACGTGTTCTTCCGCTCGTCCGCCGTTGCTCAGTCTCGTGCTTTTCTCTGCAGATCAATGTCTGGTACACTGTGGCAGCACCTTCGGTAGCTTGAACGTCTGCTGACTGCATTCAGGCAAAGAGTCATGTATCGCCAGGATTGAATTTGGCACGGGAATCGAGAAGAAAAATTCTTTCTCATCACATCATTCGCATGCGAAGCTCGGCCAAGTACAAACTTGAACTTATCGGTGGGGACCCTGGCCTATACTTTTGTTTTCCTCGTCCATGTCGATTTGGCAACAGTTTTGTCTTGTCGCCATCTTCTGTGGTGTCGCCTTCGACATTGGGTATCTCCGGCTACGGAGGAAGAGACGTGCTCTGCCCTTGCCACCTGGTCCACCGCCGCTACCAATAGCTGGGAATATTCGAGGTATTGACGCGTCTTCCCCATGGCTCACTTATACAAAATGGGCCAGCCTCTATGGTAATTCTAGTCTGTATAGACGAACTGAACGATAGCTAACATCTTGCGCAGGTGATCTGGTCTACACCAGTTTATTTAACCAGGAGATCGTCGTGATCAACTCTGAGAAGGTCGCCAGAGCGCTCTTGGAACAGCGCTCCAATATCTACTCCGATCGGCCGGAAATACCGACGAATGCGCTGTATGGACTCTGCCCGCTACACTACTGTCAGGTTTAATAAGTGCTGTCCATAGGTTCGGCGTGGACTTCAATACCGTGCTGCTACGTTATGGGGACAGATGGCGGTTACAGAGAAGACTTTTCCACCAAGCATTCAGGGCTGATACTGCACCAAAGTATCGTCCGATGCAACAGCGCAAGTTACATCAGCTACTAATGGCCATCTTCGAAGATCCGGAGGCCTGTCTTGAGCATCTTCATACGTATGGGCTTGGTTTTTGGACCCAGATATATTGACAGCTTTCTCGTCGGAACAGGTATTCCTCATCCATTATCATGTCAGCAGTCTACGACTATGAGACACTGCCGAAGAACGACCCCATGGTGAATGTTGTCGGTAGGGCCTTAAAATTGGCCGTAGAGGAGGTTCGGCCCGAGATCGCAGCGTTCTTTAGTGTATTTCCTTTTTGTAGGTTTTCCACTTCCTCACCAAATGTCGTACTCTTATACCAACTAGTATTGTCACTCCCTTCTTGGTTTCCTGGAATGGACATCCACAAGAAAGCTGCACAATCAAGAGAGTGGTCCAAAGGATGGGTAGATACTCCGTTTGAGGATGTCTTGGAGAAAATGGTGAGTTCTGTTGCATCGTAGGTGCCTCACCTTGAAGCCTTCTTCTAGAAGGAGGGGACAGCAGGCCCATCAATGATTTCCGACGCGTTGCATAGAATGAGAACCAATGGGTCTGATGAAGAAACACACTTGCTTCAGGCGATTAAGGAAGCCGCGGCAACTGCTTTTGGAGGTGAGGAGCATACCTGAGTATGGTGTATACTGTTTGATTTTGACGTTGCGTATCTTGCAGCTGCATCGGAGACTGTGAGTGACCCAGTGACCGACATATGAGTTGGTATCCATGTTTTATGCAGACAGCGTCGACGCTCCAGGTATTCGTTCTTGCAATGGTTCTCTTTCCGGAAGTCCAGAAGAAAGCGCAGGGTATTATCGATGTCACTGTGGGAACTTCGAGGTTGCCAGTGTGGACCGACAGACCGTCGTTGAAGTATATTGATGCTGTCCTGCGAGAAACATTGAGGTGGCATCCTATCCTGCCTCTCTGTAAGATGTCTATTATCCTCTTTCACCCGAGTTTTGTACGCATTGCCCCGCCTAGCGATTCCGCATGCCACTACGGATAGTGACGTATACGAGGGTTACTATATTCCTAAAGGTAATACTTTTCCTCGCCAAGTTTCCACTTATCTGACTTGAACCTAGGGGCCACTGTGATGCCAAATATCTGGTACGCCTAGAGTAGGCTCTACTCCTTGTTCGGCTGACAAAGGACCTAGGGCGATGACTCACGATGAGGCGAGGTATCCAAGACCCTTTGATTTCGATCCCGGACGCTTCTTGGATACAGAGGGAAATCTAATCCAAGATACTGTTGGCTACGCTTTCGGATTTGGCAGAAGGTTAGTATGCTGGTTCTGTACAGTGAGCTCTGAAACGACACATTGACTGTTAGGATATGTGTGGGACGGCACGTTGCTGATGCCTCCCTTTGGTATGCTATATCCGGGATGCTCGCATTGTTCGATTTCTCCAGGGCGACAGACACTGACGGAACTGAAATTGATTTTGAGCCGCAGTGGTCAAGCGGGATTGCGATGTACGTTGTCGAACGTATCACCACGTCATGTTAAATTGACAGAACCTTACTAATTCAAGCCACCCTCTTCCGTTCCCGTTCAAGGTGACGCCTCGACGGTCCAACATGGTGGCCGAGGATCTCCGCTCATTGATGTTTTCCTCTTTGTCTTGACCGTTCCTCTTTTTTTTTTTTACAGTGTTCGGTTTACATATGCATCATGTAAGTAGCGTAACTTCCAAGTGCATGAATGTTGATGAGTTTTCCATATGGGAGTATATAATCGAAGCTGTCCTCCCGTGATCGAGGTACGCCCGTGTCCCTATGACACCCGCGATCATTCAACGGTTTCACCTCGATCTGCATGTCAGTGACTGCCATTCCTGAAGGTACTGCTTTCCGATGGAAAGTTATGCTTGGTGTTGTAAATTGGTCGTTGAAGACCTCGGCCGGGTAGAAGCCCGTGGATCGCCAAATGTACGACTGGCTATAGGCAGTTAATCTCTGCAGTTGGACGTGGGTACTTGGTATAGGTCGCCACTATCGTGGCCATCAACGGTTTTTGCGGACTGATTATGCCATGGACCACGCGACCGCATCAACGGGGCAATTGCTGTCAGGAACTCGGGACCTTTTGAGCATCCGAAGTCGCTTTAAGAGGGGATGAAAAGAAGCCAACTCTTTCTGGATCCCTCTCAGACCTTGCCCTCACTCTTTGACTACAGTAGGATGGCCGGTCTGGGGCTTGATCACAGTGTCCCCGCCGGATTGGTGGAAGACGACCGACGTCCCTCGTTGGAGGCCTCCCTCGAAAAGAAGGATCCGGTACCCATGGACGATGACGACGATAGTGCCCATGAGGGACTCGAGTTCCCATCAGAAGAAGAATTGGCCACGCTCCGTCGTGTGTCCGATGCCATTCCGTGGGCCGCATACAGTTGGTGGTCCCCTGCTTTCCCCATATCCATTCCAATGTTTTGTGGTAGTGATCGGCGTCGTCGAGTTGGCGGAACGTTTCTCGGTAAGTGCATCGATCTACCGTGAGAACCGAGTTAATCTCTGGCATCCTCAGTATTATGGTATAGAAATTTGGTCTTTCGTCGTCCCGTTGATGCTCAAACGTCGTACATTCCATTTTCAAAAGGGACCAGTGCTGTCTTTGTAAGCCCAACGTGTGCGATTCGCCAGCTGTGGCTTAAGCGCTCATCAAGCACTCACTTTGACAGGTAAATTTCATCCAGCAACCACTTCCGCCCGGTTCTCGGACCGGTGCTGGTGGCGCGTTTGGGCAGTCCGGGGCGCTTGGGGGTGGTCAGCAGATGTCTACTGGATTGATTACATTCTATCAATTTTGGTAGGCATCTAGTTTCAGTCATTCTTGTCCCGCTTGTGACGTGATCATACTAGGTCATATATCTGTCCTATCGGTGGCGCCTACATCGCTGACACCTACTGGGGGCGTTACAAGACCGTTTGCTGGAGCGTGGTTGTGGCCATGCTTGGACATGTCATCATGATCATCTCTGCTATTCCCGGTATTATCGGCGGGAAGGCATCAACTGGGTTGTTTGTATTGTCTCTCATCGTTACGGGTTCTGGAGCTGGCGGGTTCAAGTCGAATATCTCGCCGTTGGTCGCCGAGCAATACCGAATCACGAAACCGTTCATTGCTACCACCAAATCTGGCGAGCGTGTTATTGTTGACCCTACAAAGACGACGTCGAGAATCTACATGGTACGTGTTCCTGCATCACACCATTGCACTCCACCCACCCTCGCCGATCCAGTATTACTATCTCTTTATAAACATCGGCGCGCTCATTGGGCAGATTACCATGGTCTATGCGGAAAAGGTAAGAGCTTTCCTCGCTGTTGATGGCCGTTTCTGAGCATCGTATGGCCTCGTAGTATGTGGGTTTCTGGCTCGCATTCACACTCCCGACGATCGTCTTCTTTCTCTCGCCCATCATCCTCTGGTTGGGTTATGGACGATACCGCCTTTCCCCTCCCAATGGCTCCGTGCTGGGCACTTCGATGCGTCTTTGGCGATACGCTCTTCGCGGTCGTTTCAGCTGGAACCCCGTCCGATGCATCAGACAACTTACCGCTGATGATTTCTGGGAGAGCGCCAAGCCCTCCAAGGTGGTCGGCGAGAAACCCAAGTGGATGAAGTTTGACGACAACTGGGTAGACGAGGTCCGGCGTGGTTTCAAGGCTTGCAGCGTCTTTGCGTGGTTCCCGATCTTCTGTACGCGGGTCTCTTTCTTTGTCTCGCGTGTGAACTGGCCATGACGATTTTCGTGTGTGTGTGTGTGCAGGGCTCTGCTTTAACCAGTTGAACAACAATCTGACCTCGCAAGCTGCCACCATGGACACGCATGGTCTGCCCAACGATATCTTGTCGAACCTGGACCCTTTGGCGCTCATCATTTTCATCCCCATCTGCGATCAACTGGTAGGCGGCGAGCCATGGCTGTGATGTCGCCAAGTAGACTTTTGATATTTCTCAGATATACCCTGCGCTCGCAAGATGGGGCTGGAAATTTACGGCACTCAAGAGGATCGCTGGGGGCTTTGTCGCCGGAACCGCAGCCATGATTTGGGCGGCCGTCGTCCAGCACTACATTTACAAGGCGAGTTCGTTTATAGACTCGCAATGCATGCGTGCTAAAACGGTACGATCAAGACGAACCCGTGCGGCGACTACGCAGGTACTTGCCAAGACGCGCAAGGGAATCCGCTCGTCTCGTCCCTGGACGTCTGGATCCAAACCGGATCGTAAGCGGTTGCACCCGATCGTCGGCGGTAAAACTTATATAGATCCATAGATACGTTTTGATCGCGTTCAGCGAGATTTTCGCCTCCATCACTGGGCTCGAGTATGCGTTCACCAAGGCTCCGAAGAACATGCGCTCGCTCGTCATGTCCGTGTTCCTCTTTACGAACGCGGTCTCTGCTGCGATCGCCGAGGCGTTTGTCTGTGAGTCGTTTCATGCGTGCGTGTGGTGGGTCGTATCTGATCGTGTCGTTCCCGAACAGCCTTGTCCACCGATCCGTTGCTCGTATGGAACTACATGGCAGTTGCCATCCTGGCGGCCGTGTCTGGGATCGTCTTTTGGTTTTCCGTTCGCAAACTTGACAGGGAAGAAGACAGGCTCAATAATCTCTCCGAGGGACAATTTGGATTCTCGGAAAAGGCTGCAGTTCCTCCAACGTTCTGAGAATCTTTTTTGTTGTCGTTGTTCGGAAGGCGATGTATGTTGGTAAAAGCCAACGATGAAATTTTAATGCCACGTCCAACCTACGTATACGTACCATTTTATACCAAATATTGATGTCCGTTCTCATGTACATGGACGGACATGTATTTTTCGGGCATGACATAGGTGCACGTAAGACATGTGGGCCATAAGACGAAAAACAAGCAACTACAATATTGTAGCGGCGGAGCCACTTTAGGGAGCGAACAGGGTGGTGAGGAACGCCTCGCCAGCAACGGACCCCGACTTCTTTTCCTTTTTATCTTTTTGCACTTGACGGACTGGGGATGGCAAGGATGAGTATTGGGCCAAGGCGGGGTGAGGGGACGTACGCAGTTCCTGTCTGCGGAGGACCTTGGCGTAAGGGTTCAGGCGGAAGAGAACAGCCTTGTTGATCAAGGGGTTCTTCTTTTGAGTCCAGGGTCGTTTCTGGATCTTGGCGTTGGCGGGACGGACAACGGATTGGATTTCGGTGCTGTTGATGAGACGGGTTACATCGGGGTTGGTGATCTTGGCGGTAGGAAGGCTAGAGAGAGACACAGTGAGAAGGGAGTATCGAAAGGAATGTGGACACTTGCATGTAATCCTTCTTGAAGGCGGATGGGCTGTCAAAGGTTCCAAAGACCTGATCAAGAAGGGCAAAAGCACCCTCTGTCCAGATGATGAAGCGGCCAAGATGACCACCAGGGGCGAGCTGGAGGAGATTGAGTCTCTTGACGCTGGCAAGTTCGACACCGGGGAGGTTGCGGAACGCCTTTACGATGCCGTTATCTTCGCTGTAGACGATGAGAGGGCCGCGGCGTTGGCGGTAGCGACGGTTGCGCATCTTTCCCTTTCCGGCGCGGAGAGTGCGAGAGTTTGTGACCTTGACGACATCGGGGTAAGCGTTGATGCTCTTCAAGAGGGCGACTGCTTCCTTGGTCTTGTTGAAGGATTCGACGGCGGAGGGGACGACGAGAGGAACCTCGGGGACCTGCTCGATGCGGTGGCCACGGGCGAGGACGAGAGAGGGGAGGGCAGAAGCAGCGAGGGCGGAGACGGTAGCGAAGCGACGCTGGTTCTGGTTGACTTTGACGTGCCACTTGCGCCAAGTTTTTGTAGGGGCAAACATGCGACCACCCCGGCACATGTTGCCAAAGGCAGCCTAGGAGGATGGTCAGGGGAAGACGGGGAAGAGGGGATGGAAGTACCTGGCCGGAGCGGTGTGTACCACCACCGCCGACACGGGGAATACGAGCGACGGCACGGCCGGTACCCCAGGACTCTGCGGAGGTCTGGTGGCCAGCCTTTTCGCTGACGGCGTAGGCCTGGCGCTTGTTCTTTGCAATGCTCTCTGGGGACAATGAGTGGGAGTGTGGGATAGGGCGAGTGGGACTGACTGTGGACCTGGGCCACGACATCGAGCCTGATCGGGGCGGTGAGGACGGCGGGGAGAGGGAGAGAGCTGGGCTCTACGGGGATGAGGACAAGACAGGGACGGGAGAGAGGGACTTGCCTCCAGAGGTGGACTGCACGGTCACGGTCGGTCTTGCTGCCATCGCGGTATGGATGATAGTCGCGTCAAATCAAGGTTCAAGCCACAGCAGTTCGATGACTTGGATCTCCGACTGAAATTGTCCCGCTCACGATATGTAACCGTACATAACAAAGCCAGGCGTCCGCACGGCATTGTGAAAGCTCCATAAGAGGAAATCTCCACTTCCATTCCATGCAGTGACTCACCTCTGTGTAATCGGTTCGAACTCCTCTTCTACGGGGGTAGCTATTTCTTTTTCGACGGCAAACCCATTTAAGCATTGAGAAGACCGAAAACTTGCGTGTCCAGGCGTACCTGGAGGGTCACCGCTCCATAACAATCGCAAACAAAGCCAGGCGTCCGCACGGCAAGCACGTGTTGGAGAGGATATATCAGTGCCACGAGATGACCGTGCTCTAGTCCATATATTTTAATAATGTACCCACTGTCCAGCAGCGACGAGCCATACCGCGTGTCCGTCAGAGACAACCGCGGGATACCCACCCTCCTGTCGCCCTGGGAGTTCCTCGACGACTATGGCATCGTGCACCCCTCCGGCTGCGATGTCTGCTCGGCGTACATGAAACACGTCGCCGATGCGAGCTACTCCCCGCACCAGCCCGCCTTCCAGATCGCCTTCCAGGATCGGAAGCGCGCTCGCGAGGATGTGTACAACAAGGGGGTCTCCGAGGGCGCTCGACGCCAGAAGGAGGAGGAGCGCGATCTGCGCGACGACGTGGAGCGCTTCCGTCTCGAGCGCAACCAAGCCCGCGAAGAGCTCGTCTCTCTCCGCGCCCAGCTCGAGTCCACTCGCGCCGACTGTGAGACCCTCCACCAGAGACTCAAACACGCCACCCCCACTCCAAAGCCTCCCGTGCCTGATGCCCCCTCTCCTCCCCACACCCCTCCCGCAGAGCTCACATCATCCCCCCTTCCCCAGCACTTTTCCCCTCCGATGGCCACTCCCGCGTCTCCACAGGCCCAGCTCCCAGACTGCGTCGCTGCACGCTCTTTCGCAGCCGTTTTGTCTGCAGGGCAGCCCTCGAATGACGACGAGCCGTCCCCACAGTCCCTCATTGAAGAACATCTCCCCCCTTCTCACCCCTGGCAGTCGGCCGTCCCCCAAACACCCAAACCCCCAAAGCTCCCCAAGAGCATCAAGCAGATCCAATCCCTCATCAAAGCCGCTCACCAGCCAGGGAACCAACAAGCCTTGACCAAAGTCAAGGCTTTGTGCTCCGAGGCTCACAGAACTCCCAGGGAGCAAAAGACGGAAGTACAACGCTATTTGTTATCAACCTGGCGTACTCCAGATTGGGAGCATCCTACCTCTTTTCCCAGGCTTCCCGCTCCCTTGAATAACCCTCGCTTAGAGGACCCCGTGGAAGCTTGGGTCGCCTATTACGCCTCCAATCCGAGCTCGTGTCCCAAGGGCATCCGACGCGATGCAGACGGGAGGCCGTTCACAACCGACATGAGAGCGAGTCGAACCGTCGCTCGCCTTCGCCCAGTCGTGCTCCCCAACGACCACGAGTCTCGCGATGCCCGCCAAAAGTTCATGGCGGTCGTTACCGACCTCTTCTCTGAGCCAGGAGGATACGAGAATATCCTGAGGAGAGGGGCTTTTAGCGTCTCTCCCCAAATAAACTACGTCCCGTACGTGGGCTCCGCCGACGCCCTCGCAAAGGAAAGCGTCGCTCGGCACTTTGCTCTGTGTGGTGTCACCATCCCTATCGCCGATAACGAACTTGGCCCATGGGCACGGGAATACATTCGCGATGTATTTTATTGACCATTTTACTACCATACCTCCTACGTACAGCGATCAAAGACATCCGGTCATGTCTTTGTTGTTTTCATAGATTGCTTCGCACGTGTGCTTTGTCCGTGGATCAGATGTATATATTTGCGGCCTTTGTACGGATCTAAGCCGTCGGTAATTACTAGTGTTTCCGTCTCTTCTCAAGCTAAAATTTGTTCCATTCGAGTTTGATGTGATATGGGTCATCTCTACAGACACCTTCGCATTCACCAGATATTCGGTGCAAACACCGACGTCGGGAAGACGATCATCACTGCCGCCCTCGTTCGCGCCTCCACTCTGGAAAACCACAATGCGTTCTATTTGAAACCCGTCAGCACGGGTGCGCCGCAGGACGCCGATGATGCGTATGTTGATCCGGTCCCAGTCGGAAGCGTTGTTGATGATGCACTAGACATATCAAACGGTACGCTGGACCCCACCGGCACTTGCTCAACACGCATTGCCTGTTCCGATACGACGATCCCGTCAGTCCCCATCTTGCGGTTCGAATGGCATCTCAAAGGTCGGGAGTTGAGGTGAGTTGCTCCCCCGCTAACGTTTTCCTTTGATCAAACGACCTGGGTAGTCCTCCGCACCCTCTGACGACACTTTCGTCAACGCGATCACCGAACACATCCGCGCATGTGCCCAGACAGGGAAGCCGGGTCACATGTATGTAGAAACTGCCGGAGGTGAGAGTCACTCCTGAGTGAGTGGTGGTATTGTATTCCGCATGGTATCATTTCTGACGTGTATCGAAGGTGTGCATAGTCCAACGCTATGCGGAACAACACAGCTCGAAAGTTATCGACCACTGTTTCTTCCTACGGTCCTAGTCGGGGATTCGAAGCTCGGCGGCATTTCGTCCACAATATCGTCCTACGAGTCGCTTCTTTTGCGCGGGTACATCGTGGATGCGATTCTCCTCTTCCGTGATGAATACTATCGGAACTACGAGTATCTATCTCCTTATTTTTCTGAACGTGGGGTACATGTCGCATCGCTGGACCCTCCCCCCTCTCGCCAAGGAAATGTCGAAAAAGATATCTCCGCTACGGAATCCTACTATGCCAATTTAGTTCCCAGGAGTCTCGACAGCGAGATTTTCCGCGCCATGCGCCACTTGGACGAACGCCACGCGCATCGGATCGAGGAGCTCGATTCCATGCCCCGCAGGACATTGGATACCATCTGGTGGCCATTCGTACAACACGGTCTAGTCAAGTCTGACAAGGATGTCACCGTGATCGACAGCGCCTGGGCGGATTTCTTCAGTGTTTATGATTCATCTTCAGAACCATCGTCCCGCTCCCTTCTTGCTCCCAAGCTAGATGGTTCCGCCTCCTGGTGGACCCAGGCTGTTGGGCATGCAGATCCCTCGCTTGCCTTGGCTGCGGCGAACGCCGCTGGGCGATATGGGCACGTCATGTTTCCGCAGGCAACACATCTCCCTGCGCTCAAACTGGCGGAGCGTCTGGTGCACGAAGGTCCTGGCGTAGGTTGGGCTTCGCGCGCTTTCTTCACTGACAACGGGTCTACTGGCATGGAAGTGGCTTTGAAGATGGCTCTGCGATCATTCTCGGTCACCGAAAAGCAGCTTACACCCCACGACAAGAAAGAACTCTGGATTGTGGGCTTGAAGGGCAGTTATCACGGTGATACGATTGGAGCGATGGACGCGACAGAAGAAGGGGTTTATACGTGTGAATGGCACCAATCCAAGGGCTTCTGGTTCGAACCGCCAACCGTCTCCATCAAAAACGGCGACTTTGTCGTGACCGTCCCATCCCCCATTTCTGCGTCGACGTCTTCCATCCAGTTCGACGACCTGCAGTCTTTATACGACGTCGAGAACAGACTCGGCTCGCCGCTCGCCGACACCTACAGAACGCACGTCAAGAACACGTTGCAAGCACTGCGCCGAAAGGGAGACCGAAAACTGGCTGCACTCGTCTTGGAGCCAATAGTGATGGGCGCCGGGGGGATGATCTTTGTGGATCCGCTCTTCCAGCGCGTCCTGGTCGATGCGGTTCGCGACACATCGCTCTTTGACCATCCTCTTCCCGTCATCTTTGACGAAGTGTTCGTCGGCCTGTATCGCCTCGGTGAAAAGTCATTCGGGCCCCTTCTTGGCGTCAACCCGGACATCGCCGTCTACGCAAAAATTCTCACTGGCGGTGTCCTTCCCCTGTCCGTAACACTCACCTCCGAGCGCGTGTTTCAAGCGTTCGACGGTCGCTCCAAAGCGGACGCGCTGTTACACGGCCACAGCTACACGGCGCACGCGGTCGGCTGTCAAGTCGCACACACGACCCTCGACATGCTCGAGACGCTCTCTCGACAAGACGCGTGGCGTATGGCGCGCGAAAAATGGGTCCGTGACGCGTCCCGGACTCGTGCCTCGTCGGCCGCGGTCTGGAGCTTCTGGGACCCGGACTTTGTCCACGCCGTCTCGAGGCTCGACGTCGTGGACGAGGCAATGACGTTGGGAACCGTGTTCGTGATCAAGTTCAAAGACGACGTTGGTGGTAAGATGTCCCTACGGTCTCCGTTGTGCGAACGTCTTGCCGATATCACCGTTCTAGGTTACGCATCCCACACCGCCCAAGGCCTGCTTCGATCCATCGAGCGTCCGGTCGTCGACGATGGTGGTGCGCTCAGTTCAGCACCTGGCGGTGCACCGTTTGGGATACATTACAGGACGCTGGGCAACGTGGCGTATTTCATGACTAGCCTCAATACGCCTCGGAAGACGATAGAAGAGGTGGAAAATAGGCTTTGGAAGACATTGTCGGCGACGTGTGTCGATTAAAAGAAGCATTCCTTTGGAAAAACGCGGCTAGATCTCGCCGTTTTCGCTTTCTGTGGGGGGGGGACTTCTTTCAATTCGCCGTCGTTGTGATAGGCTGTTCCTCGTCCCCGTTCATTAAACTAGGATCCCGCGGGGTAGTGGGAGAAATAAAATTCTGGCAACTAGAGCCACGCTCAAATTGTGCGGTGTAGAGTCCAATGTCCATTTCCAGTAAATCGTCCGCGAAACAGCTTGGTCCATATGAAGAACAGCATCAACAATGATCAAAATTTTGCGGTGTGGAATTCAACATCCGTTTCCAGTAAATCGTAGGATATCGTTCGCGCGACATCTTCGTGCGTATCAATCATAGTATCAACAACGATCAGAATTTCTGTGGGTAATGTAATGTGCTGATGTTGAACCAGACACGGTGCCCAGGCCCATTCCTGGAGTCATCGCTTCTCTTTACAAGACCCGCATGACTTCTTGATGTGTCTCTGGAGGGAATCTCGGCGGGCAAAGGAAGTGCCACAAGCCTCGCACTCTGTCGTAACGCGGAGGTGTACCGTAAGGATGTGCCGAACGATACTTTCTTGTTTGAGCTCCTTTGCACATCCAGCCCATTGACACTTTTGAGTCAATTTCCCGCCTGCCGGGAGGAGGCTGTGAACCTTGCTAAGGTGCTGGGAAATGGAATGCTTCGGGTTGTCCCCCAGTGCAATGAATGCGTTGCATGGCGATCTGTCGACACGCCACTGACAAGTGTAAGCGGAGTCGCTACGCTGCAACGACTGAGTCATTCGTTCGGTTGTGCAAGAGAGGTGACCTACGATATCTTCGTAGTGACTTTGCGGGATACTGTGTTTATCAAAGCCAAATTCGTGTGGGTTCATAACATCCAAAGGTGCATGTTCCATAACGGCGATCTCTGGCATGTGGGAATGGCAGAGATCTAAAGCCAGATCATTCATCCATGAATCGCAACCATGGTTCGAAAGTGAAGGTAGGTCTGGGTAAACAAACGGAAGTCCGTGTAGATCAGCGTACGAGTTCTGTGTGCCTGCGTTCTCAGTGAGATGATGAATTTTGTTTCTTGCCTGAACCCAATTGCTCACCTTGAGTGGACCAATCTTGGTGAAATGGTTGGTTGAAATCAGAATTGTCTCCGGTCTCAAATACTCCGAACACCTCTTCCTGGCAAGGTCTAGATCGTGTCAGGTAAGCCGGCAATGACGAACCTGCGACTAGATGCCCCGGTACAGTATCAACTGCAGTGACTGGCCTAGGCGCATGCATACTGGCCAGCAATGGCATATACAACGAGTACGTAGGATTCGTGAAGATTGAATCAGAGTCAGAGACATATCTGGGGACGGAATCCATGAGATGAGCTACAGTGGGACGGAGTAGAATACAAGTCGGGATTCACTTTTATATTCAACCGTGCAGCATGAATGCTTGCCTGCCAAGGTCGCCGTTCTAAATTGGATATAGACATGTATGCGATCGTCGGAAGCGCCAGCGAGGAGGATTCACTTGAAGCCCAGAGAGTTACCCCCTCCGTTGACTCTATAGTACTACGTCGACCATCAATATTCTAGAGAGTTTGAGGTTAGAGCAACAGTTGTCGGAACGAACGATAAGACGACGAACGCACCTTACTTTGCGCGCTTTCCAGCGAGGGAGGCCAGCGCTTACGAGCCGTTCAACGATGCTATCACCACAGCAAGCCATGAAGAACCCGTTGGCGCGTTCCGAACCCAAGCGAACCTGATGCAAATGACCACGCCGATGAACCGACGCCGCGGCACCATAACACAGCTTGCCAAGAAATACTCATGATGCATGAACGTGGGAGGGTTTCTCAGCCAATTGTCATCTGGTTGGCGGGCTGAGATGAATCTGGTAACCGAAGTGATAGGAATGCCAATTAGGGGCACGATAAGACACATGAGGTCAATTAGATGGCAAATCACACTATACAGCAATCCAAAGACGTGATTTGGGGTAATGTATCCAGAAGTCGGGGTATAACATGCCAACATCTTGAAGAACAGGCTATACAAATTGGGGCGTATACGTCTCTGCAGGATGTGTGAATGTTGTTTTGGAAGGGAATGTCAAAAGGGTTCACTCACACGCAAACACTCAACTGTCCGAGTGCGACATATGCATTTGCAACGCATGGATGCGGGTGAACTGTTCGGGGCAATTTGGGCATGCATGCTTGAATTCGAGGTATCTCTCTTTGATGTGTCTAGTTAAGCCCTCCCCCCTTATTTCAGCAAAATAACCGATCCAGTAGCACACAAGGTGTGCTTTGTCTGGATCTCCTACGCCGTGATGGGAGTGCAGATGTTCAGAAACTTGGAACCTTGAACAAGCGAGCTACAAGCAGTCTGGCCTGTCATCCAACCACAAGTATAGTAGCGTTGTTGAAGGAGGTTCGTAAGCAATCGGGCTGAGAGCGATAATATTGACTGCATAAACCCCATGGCCAGGACGCAGGGATGCTCTATCAACCTGAGTTGACGATGTCCTTACGTCATCCGACCAGTCACAGTTGAAACCTAGGTCATGAGCCATAGTGAATATGTGCGAGAAGATCAATCAGTGTGCGACTGTAGAATGATGCAGGTAAGTATGAGAACTCGTCGACATGCTGAGATGCGGCCCCACTGCTATATATACATAGGCAAGCAAGCCCCATTCCTATCTGAGTTTGAAATGAAACTGATCTGGGTCTGAATCAGTTCCGCATTTCGGTTCGGAATTTTTCGGCATTCCAGTGGACTTTGAATAATAATCTCCGACTGAAATGGTGCGCTGCCAGTCCCTGTGGTTAATCCATGGTGCTCCATCCCTTTCGCGTGAATCTGCAGAACACGAGTTAGATTTGGCAAAATACAAAGATGTATAAAATTTCTAGAGGCCCAACGATGAGGCTGGCCAGTTGTGCGCCCAGTAGGTCATGAACGCATCACCTCGTCGGCGGCTCGTATACCTTACACGAGCCCACAAGCCTTGCATGCTGTGCAGGCGGATAATAAGGATGCGTCTGAGGATAGGAGTCAAAGAATATTTTTGAGTCTATTTTCCGCGCTGGAAGGAGGTTGTGAGCTTGCTCACTCTGTGTGGTCCAATCTTGGTGAAGTGGCTGGCAAGAGCTGTTGAAATTAGAGTTATCCCCGGTGTCATAGACTCCGGGCGCCAGGGTGCCTCTGCTTGGTAGGGTCTGGACTCTGAATCGCTTCCCCCCTGCTTGCCAGTGTGCCAGTGTGTGTGTGACTGTGAGTCTCGGATCTGTGGGACCAGATGGGGCCCGGCATAGGATCGACTGCAGTAACTGGCCACAGCGTATGCATACTAGTGCTCGCCAGCAATGACATATAAAGTGAGTCCGTTGGGTCCATGAAGCTCAAATCAGAGTTACAGACATTTCAATTAATGAGAGACACGATGTCAATTAAGTAGACGTATACAAATTAAAGCTACGCCAATCCAAAGGGTTAACTGATTTCGGGTAGGTCGGGCCTGGGGCATGACATGCCGACTCATCTTGAAGAGTTATACAGATTGGATCTCCGCGTATACATCTCTACAGGAATGTGTGAACGTTGTTTCGGAAGGGATAAACGGGGCCCACCCACAGGCAGTCGGTATCACCCAATTGACCGAGTGCCTGATCGACATATGATTTTGCAACGCATGGAGGCGGGTGAACTGTTCGGAGCAGTATGGGCATGCATGCTTGAATTCGAGGTGCTTCTCGTAGATGTGTCTCATTATGGACTCTGTCTTCATCTCAGTGAAGCAACCGATCCAGCAGCACATGATTTGTGCTTTGTCTTGACCTCCTACGCCGTGATGGGAGCGCAGATGCTCAGAATACTCGAGTCCTTGAACAAGCGAGCTACAAACGGCCTGGCCAGTCATCCAACCACAAGGGTAGAAGTGATGTTGAGGGAGGTTCGCGATCTGTGCGTGTTGACAGAGCCTCTTCGCGTCCTGGGGTTTATGAAGTCAATAACATCCTTCGCCAGCCTGAGTTAACGAAGTCGCTACCTCATCCGTAAAGTTAGGATTATAACCAAGGTTTCGAAGGAAAACAGCTCCTAAATATCTGAATGAGCAACTTACCAGGGCGGGAGGTTGGAATGACTACCATCTTTGGTGACTACATGATACTCGCGGGACACCACCGCCTCGAGACACCCTTCTTGCATTAAGTCTTCTCGCCTCAGTATTCCCTTGGATAAAATGTCAAAGTCAGCATATAATTAACATGCAGGCACAGACGACCTTTTCCAGCAGAGTAATCCATTGACTGTCATGCGTCACGGCGATCCTCGCTGAAGGCTCCTGCACAAGGAATATAAGGTCTTGTCGAATTCTGATTGATGGTTATACCTTTATTAGAAGATAACGGTTGATAATATCGGAGGGGTGGAAGGGGGGCTGTAATTTCGTGGGTTCTCATAACTTCGAAAAAAATACAATAAAATATTATACCTGTGACATTTGCGGTACACGCTCCACTGTTATGTGTTCATGCTCGTCTGCAGGTGAATTATATTCTGTTGTTGATTCGTTGTCTGCTTCATGCCGAGTGGCGACTTCGGGAGATTGTATCTCTCCTGATGTTCCACCTACGAAGAGATTTGCCAAAGGAGCGCCAAATCCAACAAGTCTCGAGGCCAGCATTCGTTTCGAATGATCAACCTTGACTGTGACTCGTTTTAGGTGCAATAGTTCCTCGTTGACTGCAATTTTGAACCCAGTTATAAACACGCTTTGATTTGGAATTCCAATGGAGTGTCGAGGGCCAATGCGCCATTCCAAAGGACGAACAGTCTCCCAAGTAGAGTGAGCTGTTACAATGGGACCTCCATTTGTCAACTGCATCAATTTACACCGCGCAGAAGATGCTGCAGCGTCTTTAAATGATGCAAGTGACCATGAGCATGCTTTGTGAAACCCGGTAACTAGGTAGAGGGCATCGTTTCTGATGTTTCGATAGAGTTGTTCTCGAGCAAATCGATACCAGTCGACTGCGTTCTGAATAACGACATCTAAGAGCAGCAACTCCTTCGCGAGCCTGTGGCGCTCAGCACCTTCTGGGAGTATGAGCATTGCACCTTCATTCTGGCATAGACTGAACCGGTGATCAGTTAGGCTGAGACTTCCGCAGTTAGAAGAGTTGTTGAATGATTGAAGAAGCGACACACCTGCGGGTTTCGCCATTCAGGTCATAGGGATCAATAGAGCTAACCGTACAGTCCACACTAGAAGATGAAATAACACGACCAGGACACTCCGCCTCAGGAACGATCCTATAGTCTTCACGTCTCAGCGGGACCTGGGTGAAGTTATCGGGGACCCCGTCAGGTGCATGAAGGGGGTGTTCTCGAGGTAGAGTTATATTAAAGAAGACATCAAAGCTACCATCATCCGGAACGACAACGCCAACGTCTCCGATCTTGAGCCCCTCTCGTTGATAACTTTCTGGGAGTTCGATGCTTGGTTCGGGAGTCCACAGAGGGTATCCGCGGTGTGACAGAAGATTGCGCGCGTATATGTCCGGCGACATGATTTGGCGCTGAGGACGTGGATGGAACTCGTCGACATGCTGTATTAGATAGGGGAATCGGAACTCGGGAACTGCCGCCTGGCGTCGGCGAAAACCTTGCTTGTCGCTTGGGGAGGTGAACCTACAACACTACAGGAACGATACTGTCGATTTGATTCCAATGTATTGTATGTAAGACGATAAGTACGGATTTTCGTACCCCGCAGGCATACCCGCGGGTATCATATGATTTTAAGTAGATAAACAAGATGAAATTGGTACTAAGTATCTATAACCCGGGAAATTTACGTGGCTGTGCGTAAATCGGTTAAATCGGCACAGCCACCTCGGCAGAGCTGGGAGGAAGAGAGCTGTCGTCGCTCTCGCGATCCCCAGAGGATGGTCGGGGCGGGACTGGATGTACTGGGCGTGTGAGGAGCGATGGGCGCACGTCAGTGCGCCACGAAAAAAAATTGATATCTTCGTATTTTCGAGTCGAGATTTGCAGTGTGTGCCCGGTGGTCCGGGCGGGAGTGGAACGAATCGACCGTGTTTGGGGTAACGGGCGCACCGTCAGCGTCACCATGCTGCCCGAAAAAAAATGATATTTTGATGTCTAGAGGTGTGAGCTGCATAGTGTTGAGTGGGCCGCCGAGCCCGACTGGTCCCGCGCCAGCGGGCCGGCGAAATTTACCAAATTTACGCGCCTCCAGCCAGATTTACCGTAAATTTCGAGCGCCTCCCACTTTACACTGCTTTACCCGCAAAAATCGGCACTTTACACACTTTACAGCACTTTACACTTTACAGCACTTTACAGCAGGTTCCGTCCCCTCTCGGGCCTTCATACGCACGTAGCACACAGATCGCGGATGTACCTAGGTGCCTACCGCTTTTTTTGGACCTCCCGAGCGCGCTGTTCCCTCCCCGTGCACTCCCCTCCCCTCCTCTGACTGCTCTGGGGGGGTTGCCGCTTTCGGACCGGCTAAGCGAGCACAGCCACCCGTAAATTTCTCGGGCTAAGTGAGATAAGTGGGGCAGCTCGAAAAATTTACAATTGTTTGTAAAAAATTTACACGCAATACGGACGCTGATTGGCTGTCCCGGTCCTTTTTTCCCAGTCCAGTTCCACTCGGACACGACAACCCGAACATGTTGCACCCCCCGGCTTCGATACCATCTCCCAGCAGCACGCGGAATTGCTCTCAAAGCCATCAGGTGCAAGTTCGAGATAGATTAGAACATTCAAATTGTCTTCAATTGATAGCTGCATGGTGAAAAAAAAAGAATATACTCTTCCCCCGCATGGGGGCCTTCCACCTCGACACTCCGACACACTGGTCGTGCTCGGCGACGAGCAACATCGTCGAGCACGAGCGTGCGGGGAGACTCGCCTCCGCCAACGCGGTTGCCATTTCCGGCAAGCGACGCGACCCGGGGTTCCCCGAGCGGGGACCCTTTTACACATTTACACGCTGTGCCCCCGCACAGCGTGTAAATTCCTTCGATTAACCTTACTTTCTGGAGGGATCACAGCCCACTCCCCCTGTTGTACCGGCGCTTCTCAGCCAACCATTCATCGCATGTCTCAAGAATGAAAGTTCGTACGTTATTCGGAGCTGCACCAACACCCTTAGTCGATGTCCACCGCCTCCTTGTCCTCCATCACACGGTTACCATCCACGACACCCGTTTCGCGCACCCACACCACAAATGGGAATTCGTGGATGAAATAACCCCTTGCGCTTGGTTCTACGCAGACCCTCAATGCCGGTACACCACAGTCCGCAGAGTGCGAACTACCTGGTCCGGGGCCGGTATACATTTTCCATCTCGCCGCTGCTACCACGTACCTGCTGCTTGCACGTGTATACTTATTCGGTGTCCTCCTCTCAATGTCATATTGTCGTCCCGCGTCATTCAGGCTCAGACACAAAACTCGCTGTATCCGCAATATATGTCAAATTATTGCGTGACGAAGCTTCGAAGTACTGTTCATTCTGGGCATTTGTGCGCGTTGGGATTGTGGAGTGGATATGGGAGGAGGAAGTTGTCCAGCCTTCCAAACCCCTTACCAATGGCGACACTCAGAAGACGCCTTGACCACTGACTACCGTGGGCGCCGGAAATCCGAGTCAGCCTGCAAGTAGCACGACCTTCCATTCAGCTTCTGAGAAGCCTCCGGTTCCACGACGACGACGGAGGTTCTGGGAGATGGTTAGTGCATTCGGAGAGCTGTCAGTTGGGGTAAGGAAGGCGGAGACAACACCGAGGAGAGGGAGAAGGAAAAAGAGAAGGGCAGCGTGAAGAAGTTCCCTACCCCACCCCCTTCCTATCCTTCTGCCCCATCCTTACACCGAGTCCTCCACTTCCCGGGTAGGGGCGCTGGACTCTCCCCCATTTCCAAAGCGCAACGTTGTCCATGGTAGAGCCACGATTGATACAGTTGTTCCTCCACCAGGCACGCAGAACGGAATTGCCGCTGCAGAGATCAACGACCCTTCTGCCGATGCGAACGGTCACATCGATCCAGACACAGAAATCGCCTTTGCTACACCATCATTCGAAGCTTCCCCACCGCCGTTCACAACGTCGTACCCAGTTACTGCCGAACTGAGTACACCACCTACCTGCTACTACCTTCTCCACACACCGTTCCGCTCCCCATGACGCCTACCACGATAACCCCCATCGCGCGCTTGACGTCTTCCGTCCCATGTACCTGCTCACGCCTCTCCTCGCCAACTTCGTCCTCGCCAACTTCACGTCCTGCGACTCCCGCAGTCGGCCGTTCACGCGCCCCCATCCTCTACATCGCATATGTGAGGGAAAAAGTCTGTGTCGTCGCCGTTGGCCCCTTCTTCGAGACCACGATCGTCTGTTCCAG